>QLTV01004086.1:897353-920056 GCA_003457575.1 Thermophis baileyi
GGCGGGCCGGGGGCACCCAGAGCGGGATGGAGCCCATTAAATGGCTCATGTAATCTACTGTCGCCGGGGTGGGGGGTGGGGAATGATCTTATTATATTATATTAATTTATTTGATTCTTTTTTATTAGTTTTATTCTTTTAAATGAGGTTTTATATTCTGTAAGCCATCTTGAGTCGCCATGTGTGAATAGGCGGCAATATAAATTCAATAAATAAATAAATGACTTCGAAGACTAAGCAGACTACTTGCTTGTTGGATATTTTCCCATCTTCTTTAAGCTGCACAGAGAGATGAAATCAAAAGTTGTTTCTTGAGGAAAGAGTTATGTATAGGTTCATTTAAAACAAATAAATCACTTCAGGAAATATATGGACATCATACACACACACACACGCACGCACGCACGCACACACATATATACAGTATATAGTTCTCAGCATCTCTAAATAGTGACCATGTTTGACACCTCTGTTCTAGAACAAGAGTTCAGTTCAATTCTATTCTGTTCAAGACTTTCTTGGATGATGCCCATTATTTACAAACTTTCCAGAGCTGTTTCAGACATTTTTGGTCCAGAAATAAGCAACAGGTGGCTGCTGCATCTAGGGACACTGTTTTTCAACAAAAATTTCAGCCAATTCTATTTTTCTTCCTAATGACCTTCTGTTTAGATTTTTACAATGCACTTTGTTTAAGGATTTTTGATTGCTTAAGTGTGTTTGGAATCTGCAGCTAATACAACATATGACAACTGTATTGCTTTATAGTATCAACTGATATACTATCAACTTTTAGACATTATATCTAAAACCCTACATAATTTGAAGCTCTGTAGGATCATTTCCTTTCTTTTCTGCAGTTCCCCCTATGAAGGGAGACTAGGTTGAGGGACAGGACTTTCTAGGTGATGTTCGGTCACAACTATAATTTTGATCTTTTTGCCCACACAAAAAAGAATGTTATAGAATAATCTGAGTTTTTGAAAAGTCAGGAAATCTGATTTAGTAAATGACCTTACCTTAAACAGATTTTTTTATGACATTTATTGAAATCATAGTAATTATTACCTGGCCTTATTTAGTTGATGTGCTATTATTAGTTTTAAAATTCTATGTTTGTTGGAAATAATGGAAGAGTAACCAATAGCTTTGTTTTAAATGATGTTTATGAATGTGTATCAGTTATTTAAACAGGTCTATAGAGATTCTCAGTCATCCAGGTCAAGGTGGTCCCAAAGGTGCTTTTTTGAAAAAGCATCTTTGGGGTTATTTAAACAGTTTAGTGATGTAATATTATTTATACAGTATAAGCTTGAATGAGCCTGATTATGCTATTCTAGTAAACCATTGACAATTTGCTTTGAATAAGATGAAATTAATATAATCTTAAAAAGAGGTTAATACAGCAAAACCTCTTCTAAAGAGAATATAATTGGAGCTGCAGCATAGAAGTTGGAAAATTATCTCTTATGGTTTGGATTTGCCCTCTTACTGCTACATTTTGAATTTGAACCAATAAGATTGTTAACACGTCTTTGGATAATTGATTAATTGTCGTGTGTACATTTTATACATTTCTATGGCTGTATCCCTATCCAGAATGTCTGTAATTCAGTAACTTTTATTCACAAATCAATTCTCCACTAATTTTGTTTGAGAAATCCCTTACACTCCAACTATTAGCCACTTGATTTAGGGGGAAAATATAATAAAGACATTTCTGGGAAGACATTTCTCTTACATGCTGATGCTTATGACAATTTGTGCAGAATGTTAATCAAATGAATGTCTCTGTGATACCTTATCACTTCACAAATCTCACTTCTGAATTACTCTGCACATCATCTCAAACATGTCAGCATCTGCATTATTCATAGGTACAGTATTTCTAATTCTACAGAACAATGACAATACATGGACCTCAGCTTGCTTTTTACTCCTTTGGGAACATCTTATGTTACACATTTATATGAGAGATGATGTTTTATATCATAATTCCCTTTCTCCTTTTATGGGGAAAGAGGCGGGTCATTTCAATATACAGTAGGTATCCATAAAGTATCTTATTGTTAAAAATTAACAAGAGTCTTCTCAGAATATGAATATGTACAGTATAATGTATGTATATACGTATGCATACATGCATACATATGTATATACATAAATATATGAATACCCTTCCTAGTGTCTTAGTAGTGTCTTAATGTAGTAAATCTCAGAGGTTTTGGCTTATAGCAATAGCAATAGCACTTAGACTTATATACTGCTTTACAGTGCTTTACAGCCCTCTCTAAGCAGAGTCAGAATATTGCCCCCAACAATCTGGGTCCTCATTTTACCCACCTTGGAAGGATGGAAGGCTGAGTCAACCTTGAGCCTGGTGAGATTCAAACTGCCAAATTGCAGGCAGCCTGCAGTCAGCAGAAGTAGCCTGCAGTACTGCACTCTAACCACTGCGCCACTGAGGCTTATGTTACCTTATCACACCATGTCCTTTGTTATTCCAATGAAGATTGTTCAGCATTGGTGCTAACTCCTGGCACTACCACAGCAGAGAATTTTTTTCTAGCATTGGTCTTTTAGATTATTATTTAATTTATTATTTGAACACTTTTGCTCTTCTTAAGTACTTAAACACCTAGGAAAGAGGCTCAATTTGATCTGCAACATTTTCCAAAATGTCACACCCTCCATATCAAACTGAATTTTGTTTTGATTTTGTTAAACAAGAGTTTCTAGTTTTATAGTCTGAAAAAATGAGGAACAATAGTCTCTCTGCACAAGAAACCTGAACTTTGATTGCACCTTAACAAAAGCTAATCTAATTAACAGTATCTCAACATCCATATCAATTCCAAAATAAATTCCTCTAAGATCAATAAGAATGATTCTTAGTAAAGACTGTAACTTTAGGATCACTTATAAAAGTAAAAACCCAATTGAATGTCTGAGAAAATATGCATAACTTATCTTCTGGATATCTACCATCAGAGGTGGGATTCACTTACCTTCCCTACTGGTTCACAAATGTAAGCACGCGCCTTGTCTGTGGATGCGCATGGCCTTCTGTGCATGCGCAGTGCTCGCACATTACGTCGGGGCAGGTAGGCAGAGCCTCCCACAGTCGCCGCTACCAGTTCGCGCGATCCGGAGAGAACCGGCTGAATACCACCACTGTCTACCATACTCCATTTTTAACTGTTGTGAACTATATACATTGGGGCTTCAGTATCATAACTGCCTTTCATCTAATCTGAAAGAAAAAAAAATAGATTTCAACTGGCTTGAAACTTTTTTTAGTATTTTTGTTATTTTAATATAGCTACTACTTTTCTTTTATCACCTTACAATTGGAAAGCTGTTTTTTTCCCCTCAACTAATGCATCAGCAAAGCTACTTGATTTCAGTACTAAATATTTCAGTACTGTATATTTTTTGTAAAGAAAAGCAGTGCAATATACCCCCTAAAGCAGCAGACATTTTCTAGGAGAGCACATTCTAAAAACTCTACATTTTCTAAAGGAGTGTTTTCTTGCTCCTATAATTGGAATTCTTTTATATATAAATTGTACCAATTTTACAAATTGCTGCTAGCTTTCGGTGCAATTTGTACAGTGTGTTTCACAAAAATATAATAGGGTTACCATATGACCTCTGGGCTTGTTTTAATATTTATATTTATTTACCTTAGTAAGACATTGGATAATGAGAAGCAAATTATTGTAATTTCCTGCGTTGTTTATACATCTCGAAGCAAAGGATAATTTGAGCATATATTGGTCTTCTTCAGATATAAAAATAAACTGTAATTTACATTTAAAAACAGTAGAGTCTGTCAGTTCTTCTAAAGCCACATACAAAATGCAACAGTAATAATAAAATGTTAAGCAAGTATAATAATTGGATTGCAGAACATTTTCTGTTCAGAATTCTAGCCTTCTCATATTTTCTTACCCTCTTTCACAACATTTAGTCAGCTAATAATATAGCAGATATTTCATATTTTCTAAAAATATGCTGACCTAGTATATTATGTACTCCTGCATCTTCCCCCAAATTTGCCGATACTTCCTTCTCATGTTTGATATTACTGTTTCAGCCATTCAAGCAATAACACTAATGTCGAGAATATCAAAAGAAAAGAAAAGATATACAGAATTAAAAGTGAATACAATTCACTTTTAAACCTGAATACAATTAATAGCTGGGAGGGTAGTCTCTTCCATGTAATCCTAAAAGGGGGGAAAGTACATTAAGAAGAAAGGTTTTTGCCAATATTTTGCATGCTGTGTTGTTTTTCTATTTTCAGACAGTGCTTAAATCATTTAAAAACATGATCCTCCTATTTCTTGTCTATGAAGCAATTTATTCTTCTGACTTAGTGTGTTGTTTCTGTACAATACAAAGTGGATCAACTTTCATCGTCTCTGATTAACATTAATTCTGGTGCTATTGTACAGATACCTTTGCAAAGTAATTATATGAAGTCTAGCCCATCCCATAGGCAGATAGCTGGATTACTCAGCTGCTTCCTTCCCATTTAATTTGTAGTTACACCATCTATGGAGAAGGTAGCACTGAAGGACTTTGCCCATTCCTATCTCTTTGGCACCTTGAATATGGCAGCTCATCCAGCATCCCTGTCACTGGAACTCCTGTTCTCTTTTTACCTTAAGCATACAGTGGCAATATTTCTGGCAAATATATCATCTCAGATATTAGGAACTTGAGAAGAACAGTTCATGTCTTAAGGTTCCTTGTGTCTAGGGAGCTGGGATATTCAGTCTTGAATAGCAGCTACAACAAAAATGTTCTTCCTCATTCTTGTTTACTGTGCTCATGACAGTTTAAGAAGAATTATATTCTCTTAGCTATGGATGCTAAGCAGTATATCCTGTGATCTGTAGAATATTATTGCCGCAAGATTTGTAAACTAAACAAATATTTATTAGTCCCACTTTTCAAAGCTCATGCAACTATCCCAGTAAATATTTGCAGAAAAGCTGTCATAAACAGCTTTTTTGGCTGTTTTCATGTCATGATTCTGGATCAATAGACACCAGGTGTAGCAGTGCTAGACAAGGAACTTATGCCACAAACGTTTCCCTGATAGAAAAAACATTTATGCCACAAACATTAGCATTTTCCATACCTTTGGTGATATCAGAACAGCTAAACTGATAAAGGTTGCCAGCATGGCTACCGGTTTGGGAGGATTATTTTTAGGCTCAGGAAGAAAAGCAACACAAACAAAAGCAGTCTTTGTGTTGTTTTCTGATACAACTCAAGAGTGAAATACTGGCCAGGAATTCACACACACACACACACACACACACACACACACACACAACCACCACCACCACCACCACCACCACCACCACCACTAAGGAGAATTATGTGTGCATCAATGAAGTTAGGACAGAAATGCTCTTAGCAAAAGCCATCCCTTCCCTAATTAAATATTTGCACATCTTTAACTCTCAGTCACTGGCTTTAGTCATGCTACTTGAAAAGAAGGGATGCTCTGCATAGACCTTCTATCTAGAAGAGCATTCAAAGTAAAGATCCTTAGATGTGGTTAGAAGTTACCACCATGACAATATTTATTCTGTATTTGGGGACCAGGAGTATTTTTCAATGACTCTAACCAACAGCTATTGTTTCTGTCTTCTCCAATCTAAAGAGATATTGGTGGTAATAAAGCATATTGTTTCCATGGCAGAAATTGGCAGGGCTTTCAGAATTGAGCCCTGGTGGCGCAGTGGTTATAATGCAGGATTGCAGGCAAATTTTGCTCACAGCCTGGAGTTCGATCCTGATGGGGCTCTAGGTTGACTCAGCCTTCTGTCCCTCCGAGCTCAGTAAAATGAGGACCCAGATAGTTGGGGGCAATATGCTGACATTGTAAATGAACCAGAAAGTACTGTAAAGCACTATGGGGCAGTATATAAGTGTAAGTACTATTGCTATTTTCTTAATTTCATGTTTTATGATTTTGATTCTCCGTAGCCTTTAATGGTTTTCAAACAGCTCTTAATCTTTATTTTTTTCTTGGTGCATTTTAAAAAGTGATTGTTGCAAGATATTTATTGCTTCCCTATTCTACAGGACCAAAAAAAGTGATGTGTAATTTTTAAAAATCTATTATTCAATATATTTTTATCTACCATCTTTTATTTATCAATGAGTTACCATTTACTCTCATAATTAGGGAATGGAGAATATTAGTAATTTATATAACTTTATTTAAGCAAATAGAATACAAAGTCTATCCTACATGCTTTAACATAAAAGTGATTGTTCAAAAACAAGTTTTTTTAAAAAACAATATAACCATAAGTGTTACTGGCAATATATAAATATATTTACAATATAAAGCAAACATAACAAACTGAATACCTTGAAGATGATATATACCATAAATCTGCATTGGATTTATTTCAAAATCAAAGTATATTTATGATCAATTCTTTGAACTGAAAAAGGAGTGCTGTAGTTTCAAAATGATACTTAAAGGTTAAAAAAAATATGATTTTTCATTCCAGGACAAAAACAAAATTTAAAAACCCAGATATATTATTTCTGTATAGATTTGCATCTGTTCACTCAAAATAAGCTTTAATTCATTTGTTTGTCCTAAACAGATCCCAAAAATAATATTCAAATTTATAAACCATTAGATTCTATTTGTCAGTAAATGAAGTTCTGAGTGTAGTATGCTCAGTGTGCCAGGTTGCATGGCCAAGAATTATTTCTAGCTGGTTTTTTTTTGCCAGTTTTGTATTTCTGGGAAGACACATGCTGAAGTATTACTTATTTTTTGGATCAAACAGTTTCTCACCTAGTACATACTATTTATACAATTTGTCTAGGCAGGTGCTTCTGTTAAGCTATCTGGGTTCACAACATGAGTTTGTCAATAGTTATTACCAAGAAGAAGTAAAGCATGGCAGATGGTCTCAATTGGAGATTATCCAAGCCAGAAAGTAACTTGAAAGAGCTCTGAGTTTCCATGACAGTGAAATTTTCCATCATAATGGAATGGAATGGAATGAACTCATATGCTGGCCAAAGTGACTTTTGCCAGGGAAATTTACAACATCGGAAAGCAAAAGTGGTGAAAATTGGTGATTGGTGATTGCCACCAATTCACCAATTCTATACTTAAGACAAGGCCTATGAGAATAAGAGGGTGAACTCATGAAAGATGAGTTTGCCTTCTTATTCTTGTAGGCCTTGTCTTAAGTATAGACATTCAAGTATAGTTTCATAGAGGGAATTGATCTGGGTAGCTTTCTGAGTGGCAATATGGCTAGTGAAGAACAGGAGGGCATAAGTAATTGGTCAATTAGAAAGAAATTTCAATGATATTTATTTGATACTGTGAGCAGATTCTTCATTTATCCTTATAAACAATTACGGTAGATAGTCTACTGCAGTTCAGGAAATATGTCTGAAATTGTATATTGCTCCTTTCTTTATGTTTTTATGGTATTTAATTCTTATTATGTTCTTTGTAATCCACCTAGAGCCATTGGTTGACCTAGAGGGATTGGTTGACATATACAACAATTGAACCTACCAGTGCCCTGTTGAGCATGAGACAGTTACACATGACTGAATATAAAGGATCCCCAAATTAACAAACCCTATAAAGCACTCCTTTCCAAATCAAAAGTTGCAATTCTCAAAATAGGATCTTGCCTACAAACTCTACTTGTCCGCATTAGAAAGTTTTTTTGACAGAGGTGATCAACCTAGAATTCAGTTTTGTTTTTGAATTAAATATTGTTCTCATTTTATTCCTGAAGGAGGTCTGCATTTTCAAAGAATGCAACCTCAGGAATAAAAACAGTTAAACCTATTATGCATCTGACTTTGAGGGAAAATCTGCTGATTCACTCTAAAACTCTTTTGTATTATTCCAGCAGTTGCTTTAAGGTAGCAAGCTTATTGCCTTCCTTTGCACAATGCACTCTCCTGTGGCCAGTCTCTCTTTTGCTGCCTCTGGGCCTAAAGGTGAAAAATTAAAGTCAGCACTGCAAGCTCAGCATTGACTTTATCTCATCCACTATGTTCTCCATAGCAGAGCCAGTTGTAAAGGCCGGATCCTCTGTCATTTACCAAATCTGAACAAAGCCTGGGGAAGATGAAAGGAAAAAGTGTTTGTAGCAGCTTGTAATCCTTTATGCTCTTATCACAGTGGATTCTTTGCCCAAAGGGAAAAAAAAGATATGCGCTCTCATATTTTGGAGGAGGGAGTAAAATGCAATGGAGAATGACAAATACTGCAATTCAGAGAAATTGTCATATGATACACATAATCGGTTCTGTTCTCCATCTCAAAAGGAATGTGTAGCGCTCTCGTTAGAGGTGTTATTTGTGGTTCTGCATGTTAGAAAGCAGAGGCAGAATTTGAAATATCAGGGATGTAATTTTGAGTGCCCAAAGGAAATTTTAGTGGGTTATTTTTGTTGGTCATGATGGGGAGGGGGAAAGGAATGTTATTCCACCGCTTTTAATGTACACTTCTCCAAAACTGGAGGAGAGAGGATTAAAAGTTCAACTACTATAATGTAAGACTGCATCCTTTAATTCACAGCCAGTTTGGCCTAGTCTAGTGTCTAAGCTACCAGGCTAGAAACCAGGAAGCTGTGAGTTCCAGTGCTGTGTTAGCCATGAAAACCAGCCTGGTGACCTTGGGCCAGTCATTCTCTCTCAGCCCAACTCATCACACAGGGTTGTTGTTATGGGGAAAATAAGAGGAGGAAGGGGTGTTGGATATGTTGTCCACCTTGAGTTATTTGTAAAAATAATAAAGGTGGGATACACATAAATAAATGAAATTTCTTTTCCGAGAATAAAACTTACTGAATTTTATAATTTTATGGTGCTTACTTCTGTCTCTCCATTTCTCTTATCTATGTACAGTAGGGGTGTGTGTGTGTGTGTGTGTGTGTGTGTGCGCGCGCGCACGCGCGTGTGTGTGGAGAGAGAGAGAGAGAGAGAGAGAGAGAGAGAGAGAGAGAGAGAGATGACAGACCCATTTGCAGTGCAATTTAATGTTCTGTTAGCTAGTATTTTTTTTAAAAAAAATCAAATTAACAGGATTTTTTGTTTCTAACTAAAGGAGTGTAGAACTGAGATTTTAACTGGTATCTAGTCCAGTCTGATGTCCTTTAGTACTGGAATTTCAATTCTTAGTAAACATAGTATCTGGATATTCTGAAAATTGTTGTCACTCAAATGGAATAGTTTAGTTCACGTGCTAATTGGGAAAATATTGCAAAGATAAAAAACAGAAGTTGAGATCCATTGTGTTGTATTAAAAAGGAGTAGAAATTGATGTTTGTCAAACACCTTTTTCCCTATTATATTGCAAGTTAGCATTTCAACTAGAAAATGAAAGTAAAAATTGGGTCGATGGGTTAACATTTATTCCTTCTCGAACCTAAGCAGATGTTGGATTTAGGAATGCATGAAACATTCTAATCTCAAAACGTTTTGAATGCACTGAATTTGAGTAAAATTCATGTCTTTTCAGTAGATTTGTTTTGAAGTCATAACAAAGCATGTTCTCACCTGAGAAAAACCTGGCTATTTTGAGTGATGCCATTTCAAGGGTTCTGTTCAAAGAAAACAACTGAAAAATAGGACTTTCCTGTCTCAAAATGGGCCTTTACAATTATTACAAATATGAAACAAAAAGGTGCAAGTTCAGACTGAAATTGGAACAATAAATACTGGAGCCACTGAGTTTTGTTTTGACATAATCCAGCCAATATTGAATTGTATTGATGGAATGTTTCAACTGAGGGACAGTTCATTTTGAGCTTGGAACAAATATTTCCCATTTTGTGCAGAATGCTATACAAAATGGGTATCAGATGAAAAACAAAAGAATTGCTCCATTAGTTGAAGAAAAACAACATACTCAAAAGTAATATGAAATATAAAGATTAATCATAAAAATATGAATTAATCTATGAAGAGGGAAGAGATAATCTTACGGGTATTTATTAGCTTCAAGATGTTTTTCATCCTATCCATGAACAGGAAAATGCTCAGTTTCTATGGAGTTTTGTTTGTTGCATTGTGTATTGTTTTTTTTTTTCATAATCTTAAATAGCACACCATAAGCATTAGGACCAGGAATTGTCAGTACAGGTATACAGTATCTAGCATTAGTCACTGAATAAAACTTTCAAAGTTATAATAAACATAGTGCCCATAATATTAAATGTTTTTTCTGATATTAAATATCAGAAGTACTGACACTGTATATTTGCAGTACAGCACAATACTTAAATATTACATATTGTTCTTAGCAGAAACTGAGTAGCGTAGTAGCCTAGAAGTGGAGCTCTCACCTCACAATCTGGAGGCTGTGAGTTTGATCCTAGGTAGTGGCAGGGGGTTGGACTAGATGACCTCCAAGGTCCCTCCCAACTCTGTTATTCTATTCTATTCTATTCTATTCTATTCTATTCTATTCTATTCTATTCTATTCTATTCTATTCTATTCTATTCTATTCTATTCTATTCTACTCTACTCTACTCTACTCTACTCTACTCTACTCTACTCTACTCTACTCCTTTCTGCTGACAACTCTGCATAGGCATCAGGAAGGGCATCTGGCCAGTAAATGCTTGAGTTCTGTTCAGTGGCCATGAGTATATCCTGATGCAAGAGATTACAGGGTCATTAAAAGAAAAAAAATGTTCTTAGTAAAAACTACAAATATTGCATATTAGAAAAGGTTGTTTTTTTCCAGGGATGTCTTGAGGTGAGATGGGGACTGCAAATCAGGAAGGGCCTGGTGCATCTACATGCATAAAATTGTTTAATATGTGATGTTCATTGGATTATTATCAATAAATAATAAGTTGCCTAGAGTCTCCCCTTGGGAGATGGGCAGCAGACTGACTGACTGACTGACTGACTGACTGACTGACTGACTGACTGACTGACTGACTGACTGACTGACAGACAGACTGACTGACTAAAGCAAGCAAGCTTTTACAGGAGGCTTTCAGAACTAGGGAAGAAGGAATTGAAGAGAAGTATTTCTCTTCTATTGGGGCAGGATAATATTTTCAATTTCATTTCTCACCTTAGGTAGGCATTTCAACTAAATTAAATCGATTTGGATTCTGTTTCTAATTTTGTTACTTCAAAGGACACCTAGATTGCTAGCCAAGCCACGCTAATATGATGCACTTTATCATCTTATC
This sequence comes from Thermophis baileyi, assembly GCA_003457575.1. Taxonomy (NCBI): domain Eukaryota; kingdom Metazoa; phylum Chordata; class Lepidosauria; order Squamata; family Dipsadidae; genus Thermophis; species Thermophis baileyi. The sequence goes on from QLTV01004086.1 coordinate 908,589, forward strand.
CGTGCCTAGAGTAATTTAATTTAATTTATTTGTCAAGCATATATGATTACAAGCAAAGTATAGACAAAGTATAAACATGATTGTGTGTGTGTGTGTATATATATATATATATATATATATATATATACACACACACACACACACACACACACACACACACACACATATATATATATATATATATATATATATAATAGTACAAGCATGAGTATGAGTACAAGAAGTATGAAAATATGGGTACATTAGGACAGGGATGGTAGGCATGATTGTGCGCTTATGCACGCCCCTTACAGACCTCTTAGGAATGGGGTGAGGTCGATGGTAGATAATCTAAGGTTAAAGTTTTTGGGGTTTGGGGAAGAAACAATTGGGTCAGGTAGTGTATTCCAGGCATTGACCACTGTGTTGTTGAAGTCGAATTTTTTGCAATCAAGTTTGGATCGGTTTACATTAAGTTTGGATCTATTGTGAGCTCATGTATTGTTGCGGTTGAAGCTGAAGTAGTCATTAACAGGTAGGACATTGTGGCAGATAATTTTGTGAGCTACACTTAGGTCAGATCGAAGGCGGCGTAGTTCTAAATTTTATTTAATGTATTATTTAAAGTAATGAACCTGAGCATAGAATGAATCCGTCAATCAGGCCACCAAACCCAAATCTAAGCTGAATAAATTTGTGAAACATGCACAATATTTGTTTGACATCAATTCAGTACATTTTATAGAAGCTAAGGTTGCATTGGATACCTTTTAGGGTGAATTTGAATATTAACATTTTATCACAGCAGTACTAGAAAGAGAAGACCAATCTCCTAATATTTCCTAAATATTAACCTGCTTTCTTTGCAGGTGTTCTAACAAAATTCTGACTTGTAAGTCGTGGTAGCAGTGATGATCATACATACTTTCTGAATTTTATCATAATCTAATACTTGTTCAGAAGGAGTCCTTTCCAGGGTGGCTGGTGGTATAACAATAGCACTTAGACTTATATACCACATCGTAGTGCTTTACAGCCCTCTCTAAGCGGTTTACAGAGTCAGCATATTGTCCCCAACAATCTGGGTCCTCATTTTATCAACCTCAGAAGGATGGAAGGCTGAGTCAATCTTGAGCCGCTCAGAATCGAACTCCTGACAATGAGCAGAGTGAATCTGCAATACTACAATCTAACCAATGTGCCACCACTTGCACTCATGTAAGTGACTGAATACATGGAAAGTGGGTTTTGTACTACTAACCTTCAGTGTATCCTCTTTAGCAAATCTTACTCTATACCCTTGAATCTAAGAGTCAGATATTTAGTGATTCTCATCATTTTTACCTTATTTCAGCACATTTGCTGTCAGTAAGTCATTTTCTCTATTGATCTACTATATCATCATACTGAGCAGGTCAAGATATCCTACGTTTCTAATTGGGCAAGATGCGGCTGGGAATTCCCTTGAAACATATTTTACTAATCTGAATGCTATTCAGCCAAAAGAAAGCATTATTGTATACACAGTTTTTCTTAAAAGAGTATACTACTTAGAATGGTTAGATTAAAAAAAACAGAATTATTTTACTTCCAATAGTTGTTTCAATGAGAGGATTTTACTTGTAACTGGACATCCCCACCAAAAATCCTTCTTCTATGCAATTATTAAAGGCAAGGACATCTGGCCATCTTCACCAAATAGGCAGAATTGTAACCAATTGGACAACCTCACAAGAATCCAAGAACTCCTGATAATTCTTCCAGAAGAAAGGTTGGAAAGCCTTAACCAAAGGCTTCTAGCAATAGCTGTCTTTCAAAGGCAAGCTCTATATACAGAAATAATAGTCACACACTCATTGTGTTTCTTTCTCATTGCCACTTTATGTAGCGGGTTACCTGGCCTCCTCTTTTTAGGCAGCTAGCTTATTTCCAAGTGACCTTTGTTTATTATGACCCTATTGTTTTTCTCTGACTGTATGAGAACTATTACAGTCTAGGAATAAACTAAGTGTAGAATTGTATTACTTTAAAGTCAAGAAAAACAAGAAAAGGAAAAGTTGCTCCTGGTTCTTATTCTCATTTGCTTTTTTGTTTAATTACAGGAGACAGTGGTACTTACTTGTTGGGTTCCTGTACCAACAGTGGTTTTATTAATTCAAATTATATCCTGTATGGCTAATAGAAAATAATTGGCAAGTAAATATAATTTAATAGCTGTGGGTTTTTATATTGCTAGGCAGTATGTAGGAGGCTAATTCTAATGAGCCGAGACTCAGTGTAAATAATTAAAGAAGTTAATATTTCTGTTTGGCTGATCAATTAAAAAAAGCCCTTAGTCCTTTAAAAGTAAGCGTAGAACTACGTCACGGGAAACATATTGAATGTGAAAGATTTATTAGGCTATATTCACACAAACGAACTGTAGCACACCAAAAGACTTCCGATTTGCAGTGGTGAGAACTAATTAGAATATATTTCAAATCAGAAATTGAAAGAAATATGACCTTGTATAGAATGTACCATTTATTATATACTGTTGAGAGCAATTCACATTCTAACTCTTTGTTACATGCTGTGCCCTTTGGCATAGCATAATTCTATTAGATTTGAATGGGAGTAACCCTGTTGCCTCTTATAATGCCTTCAAAACCTGGCTGCTACCTGGGCATTGGGCCTGTCCTGTCATAGTTTCAAAAGTGAAATATGTTGCTTGGCCTCGCTTATATGGCTTGGCCTCACTTATGCCGTATGGTATTGTTGTGTGTTTTTGTCTCCTTTGTTTTCATTATTATTTTTTTTATCTTTTTAATACAATGTAGGTCTCCCAGAGGTCATATTTCCAAGTTGGGTGGCCCTCCATATAATTTGTATAAATAAAAAAATGATCACTGCTTAGTTTGCTTTGATGCCAGCTAATGGGATAAAATTAAAAAAATTAATGGCTTGATTTTTCATCTTGTTTTTCTTTAGAGTGTTTCTGAGAGCCATCAACAAATTTTCTGAGACTATGAACCACAAGTTCCTGGAAAACCAGAATTTTGAAGAACAAGTAAATGGCTTATTATTATTATTATTATTATTATTATTTTCAAGAAAGCATATTTTGGAAGTGAATCAGAATTTCTAGTTCAAACTAAAAGACAAACATTGGTTAGTTCAAAAGTTGAAGTAGGTGCCTTTGATTTATTATTATTATTATTATTTAAACTAGAATTTACTTGATTGCATCAACTTGTTTTCAGTATTTTCCCAAACTGTTTGGAATTAGACTGATAGAGGATGAAATACATCCAAAGGCCATTTAATTTGGGAGAATATTTTTTCCCCAGATTTGGTCTTTTGATTATTGTATGGTTCTCAGTCTGATGCTTTTACCAGTTTGGCCGATTGGACACAAATTATAGAATAAATAATCATGTAATACTGGACCATCATATATACATGGATTTTAATTAGAATATCAGAACATTCTTGTTTGGCACAGATATCTTTAATATCAGGAGCTCATTTTGCTTCTTCTAGAGAGGGTCTATACTTGGAAAAATTTCAAACTGAGGTTGAAGTGTGGCCCTTACCTTATTTCAATATAGGGAGTGTAGTTAAAATTTATTTTTTTAGTCAAACTTGTTTATGTTGGTGTTTCTTAAAAGTTTTAATTGTTATCCCAAAAGTCAAAATATATTCTCAATGTTTGTAAGCTGCCAGAGCCATATAATGAGAATGGATAACACATATATTTTAATTAATTAATTAATTGAAGTAATAAAACGGTTATTGAAGAAATTACCTAGCATGTAGAAACAAATGTTATTTATAGCAAGACCTCAAGAAGATAAAGACTTAGCATACCTATCCTATTTTCAGATTGAATTCACACATAATTAAATATTTTAATATAGCATCAGAGCAGCAAGCAAAGTACCAAAAATGTGAATTATCAGGCAGAATTTGTTACTGTCAAGTAATGTGAGGCACGCAGTGTGAAATCAAAATTATATCTCAAAAAAGGCCTCAGAAAGGACCATACAGTAAGCTTCCTTTTTGTCCTACTTGTCCCAGAATATGACAAGTAAAAATATGGTTTATAAAATTCATATAGTAAATGTGAATAATATTAATGTAAATGAATGCATGATGAGTAATAGTTCTTTTCAAGCCAGAGCAAGAATGATAAAGCATAATTTTCTTTACTCTCTGAGATTTAACAGACTGCATGCCACTGGCATGCCATATTTCCTTTTTCTTCCCACTGTTCTTATTATTTCAATTTCGAGGCTGCATGATTCCGTAGCGAGTCTGCCTGGCTTACAGATATAAGTTAAAATAAAACAAAATATAAGAAGAAAACAAGAAGATAGCTGATGTAAACAACCTCCCCCTTCCCTAGCCAATAAGTTGCTCAACTTTCAGGTGGATAAGACAAAAATAGAAATAATGTCAAAGAAACAGTGGTGAATATCATTTATCGCATTGAGTTATCCTACGTGAAAATATCCGTGACCAGTTGTCCCACAGCAAGTTGGCCGCAGCAAGATGGTCGTGGCATGTTGGCCATGGCAAATTGTCCCATTCTGTTCTCTGTTAGGGGTGGCCCGTAAAGTTATCTTTATTGCAAACCTACATCAGAAATTAATAATACTGCCAAAGCAATTAAACATTTAACACTTTTCTTTGGTTTGGAACTTGCTATATGCTAATGTTAGAGAGTTAGAGAATTGGTTGGCATAAATGTTTTGCCGATCTTACAAGAAATGCTTGTTTTGGGAGTTTTGATTCCCTTGAAACTTGCATGCAGCAGCCAATGCATATTTATTGACTTTTATTATCATTTACTTATTTATGATCTACCAGTTGGGATGTTTTAAAAAATTATGAAATGTCATTCAAAGCACTTTAACTTTTTTTTTTTTGCCCAAATTGACACAGTGAAAATGCAAACATCTGTTGCACCATATTCACTGTATACCAATGGATGGATATCATACATTCCACAGCACAGTTCTATGTTTTCCCTCAAAAAATAACAGGACATGGCTTTCTATGGGTTTCTATACGTGTGTATTTGAATTGTGAGGGAGTTCAGTAATGGGGACAGAATAGGGAAATTTATGACTTTGCTCTGGCCCTGAATTTAGATTGATCCTTTCTCTTTAAGAATTGCACAGAAAATGGGATTCTATCAAGTGAGATTTATTTTCCTCATGTGGTGATAGAAAACTTCACACATCAATTTGCAGGATGGGCCATTTCTCTCTCCCCTCCTCCCTCCTTTCCTTCATCTGTCCCTTCAGCTCCCCCTTGTGTGTTTGTTTCTCCCTTTTTCCAGATGAAGGCTTGAACATCTCAATATGGGAAAGAAATAACTCAAAAGTTCCACTTTATTGAATAGAGTAGAAACAACATGAACCTTGAGATTCTTCCCATTCCTTCTCTAAACATCCTGTACTGACAATGTTTTAGAAAACAAATGCAATCTTTGTACATTATAGAATATATGCTATGATAAATGGTTTGGACAGTATATTGTTGTTTTTCTAACAGTGCTATTAGATACATATACTGCATTGAGTTAAAAGAAATCAAAATACTGTTTATTCAGTAATGACCAGCAAAATTTGTAAAATATATAACACAAAAGAAAAATCAAATAGATGAAATAATACAAATATAAAATAACAATGTAAAATACACCACTATAACGGTGTTAATTACCTGTGCAAGGGTTAAAAAATATTACAACCTAGGAAATAAAATAGATATCACTTATAGCTAAAGCATATTAAATCTAAAGTGATGAATAAAAGAGGAGGGATTATTGTTTTCATTGCAAAACTGAATTTGGCTACTGCACAAGTAATAAAGGGCTTCGACTCTTTTAGAAGATAGTTCACAGAGAAATTTCCTTCCTGGAAATTTAGATATTGGGGGTTATAAAAATCCATTTGTCCCCAAACCAGTTAGCCTTTTGGAAAATCATGAAGATGTGATTTTTCTTTGGACATTGGGTTAGATTGCTAGTTGGATCCAGCAGATATGGGATTTTGACGGCCTTATTTTGATAATAAATCTTTTCAATGTGCTATGTTTAAATTTTTACCATGAACTGCCTAGAGTCACTAGGTGAGATAGTGGCTATGTAAGAATTGTAAATTATTAAGCATGCCTTTGATCTCATATTTTTATATGCTTACCTTGCACTGACTGTATATGTTTCACTTTTTGAAAACTCACTGGAGTTAGTTGTTCCAGAAGTTTCAGGAGAAAATGCAGGAGAAAATCCTGATCCTGACTGGAGTGTTTTTATTTGTTTGTTTGTAATTTCATGAAGACTAGAAACAGAAAGGCAAAAAAGAAACTTCACTTGTTTTTCAGCTCAACAAGAGTGCACCATTCTATTTTCTTATCTCTTTTCCTTTGATGAACACTTCCCTCCATTTTCACAAACAAAGCTTTCTTTTAGATCAGGAGAATTTAGTGCTTATAGAAACATAATGCTGACAGATGGGGATCTGGGAGGAAAGGCTTTTCAAAAAGGATATTGTACTGTATGCCACTATGATTGTGTTGCGTGCCATTTGAACATGCTTTGCTGCCTCGGAGGTTAGTCCAACTCCCATCAAAAATTGTAGGCATGGTCTTACAAGCAGCAAAAGAGAGAAGAAAAATGTTATGATCCTCTTAAGGCTGATGTGATTGTCCCTCTAACACTACACTTGATACAAGAATATAATTGAAAAGCTTAAGAAAATAGTATTGGCATTGATTGGGCTGTGGAGAAACAATATCAAAAACAACAATAATAATGCTAAAATGTGTGTTTGTGCTTTAAACTAAGAAAAAAAATCCTTTCAATGCATTAAAATCATTCTCTTTTTAAAAACTAAGCATTTGAATATGTGACATTAATTAATTGTTCATCCTAACAAATTACATAGTACATTAAGTAGCCCTTTTTTTGGTAGACTGGCTTACGTTTTGATCATAATGCAAACTTATTTAATAAAGGGTTTTTGGACAATGAATTTTGAACAATTTATACTGTGGTATGATTAATGTCTGATGTGAATACAAGGGAGACATTGCAGGGAAGGTAAATCTGCTAATTTTAAAAATGAAGAAAGAACAAATGGCACAGGCTGTAATTTTTTTCCTTCTAGTAGGCAACATACAGTATATATAGGAAACAAGAATAGGGGATCTTCAGAGGTTGGTGGCCTGTTGGACTTCAATTGGTCCATCTCAGGACCTTTTCCTTCTACCCATCTACTGGGCTTTGTTGCTCAATGGTCATTTTTCCTTTGGCTGAACATTGTGTGACAACTGTTTTCTTCTTGGGAAGAGCTGTAGTGAGAGGAATATTGACAAATTGTCCAATTTATTTATTTATTTCCCACTTCTATTATTTTGATAAATACCGGTAATTCAAGGCCACTAGCATATATAATACTCCTTCCTACTACTACTTTCTCACAACAACCCTGTGAGTTGAACTGAGAGAGATTGTACAGTCCAAAGCCATCGAGTTTGGCTTTGTGCTGAAGGCAGGACTACAACTCACAGTCACCTGATTTCTAGTCTGGTGCCTTAACCACTACACAAAATTGGCTAGATTAATTATCCTAATGCTAGAACTGGGCCTCACCTTCGACATTCGTAATAGCTGTAGGTGTCCTAAAGTTCATCAGCCATAGGATTCATACCTCAAGATGCTTTTCATAGTCACAGTAGTTAGAAAGATTTGGGTTTCTGTGCAGACTCTAGTACCACCTCACATTGTCATACATGTGGCTGTGTTTCTTATAGTATTCCTCTCTGAAGCTTACTAATAGGCAGTTAACATGAATATCAGCTCTTTAAACTGATGGAGATGAAATATATAGAAATAAATACCACCCACAATTAATAGTTTGCTGAAATATATAAACTATAAAAATATTATGTATGAGAAAATCTCCCTTGTGTGGAAAAATGAGGAACTATTTTGATCAAGGTGTTGCAGCTTTTTCTAGGTAAATTTTGCTATAGGTAATTTTTCTATTAAAATATTGCTATACTGATATTTGAAAACTAGGGACAAAATATATTCCAGAATTATGTATTTCTGTTTTTCATCGTCGAGAAATATGGTCAACATTTTAACTATTACTACAATGAAAATAAAGTTGATGAAAATCCAGAACTCTTCATAGCTTCATAGTATAATTCTTTAAAGGTTAAAAATAATAGGTTATTTTTGGACTTATTCCATGTGTATCTTTTAGAATTTAATTTTGCTAAAGTCAATGAGCTTTTTCCCCATGAAGCAGTTATGAAGAACATGATATTATAATTTTTACCTCTAAAACTGCATTCCTTGGTTGGAGATGGAAAATTATTCTGAACCTGGTGTATGCAAAAGTTCTCAGAGTGTGTGGTAACTTTATTGTTTATAAGCTAATGAACCCCATGTGAACCTCCAGATGCTACTCAGGGAATGCAGGCCGGTGGGTATAAAAACCACACTCTTGTCTTTTTATTCTAATTGCAATGTAATAATAGCACATAACTTTGCATCATATTAAATCCTTTCTGCTGGCTGCCTTCATAAATTATTTAGGTTTTACACAGCTTAATACAACCTTCCATTTCAGGAGAGATGCATTATAACAATTCGGTGTTCTGTCTTCTGCTCAATTTACAGCTCTGGAACAACTATTTTCATCTTGCAGTGGCTTTTATTACCCAGGACACCTTGCAGCTAGAGCAATTCTCCCATGGTAAATGCATTAAGATCCTGAACAAGTAGGTCTTGTTTTTAATCATTGAAAAGTGATTTTTGCTTCTCATTTAGACAAGAAAGCTGGGATGAAGATAACGACTTTTGCTTTCCCTTTTAGATATGGAGACATGAGACGTTTAATTGGTTTTGCTATCCGTGACATGTGGTACAAACTTGGTAAGTTAGAGTACTTGAAAGCAAAGATGGGCCTCTTCTGGTTCTTATGGATACCTTTTCTAATGAGTTGTTCCATTTTATTAAAATTGTTTTTATTACATTTATATTGTCTCATGAAATAACTGCCACCTTTTTTTACAAGATATGTGCCTGAACGTCTGGCAGATAGCAACACAGAAATTACTACACGTGCAACATTACTCAATATTATTAAGAACTGGAACAAGGAGACACTCTGGAAATAGTACAAAGAGGACTAAGCAAAGAGCTTTCATTTATAGCAAGAGGGTTTGTGATCACCTTGTTGACTACTAACTTTGGTAGTTATAGAAACTGCCCTTCACACGGATCATTCTGGGTAAAGGGAATTACATTTCTGGATATCAGTTTTAGAGAAGGTCATTTTTTTTTTTTGCGTGTTAGTTTAAAAATGAGTGCCTGTCCAGAGATAAGAATACGTGTTTCAGTTTTGGTTATAGAAATGTAGAGCTGCTTTTTTCTCTTATTAAAATGTTTATATCTTCGGTTTTACATTAATAACACTTTTTGTTCATATGTATACAATGACCAACATGTATTGTTTAGTAATATTTGGATTCCCAATTTCTAAGTAAATACATAGTACTACCTGTCCAAGCCTAGGGAAAGAATGTGCATGGAGGGACAAAGAAGTAAGAGTTGAATACGCTGAGCTTGGCTTGATTAATTTACTGCCAAGTCAGCAGGGATCAAACTGAAACTGGTCCATTACAGCTCCATATAATAATATAGCAGGTCTGTAATTATAATTCAAGGCAATTTTGCAGCTTGAAGGGAATCTTCAATGCAAGAAAATGGAATGTCCAGCCACCAAGGTTTGTCTCAGCAAGTGTGTCAGTTTGCTTTCATGTGAAGGAAAAAATCTGTTTATTTAGGTTTCAAGATATCAGCATGAATTTTATTTTTTGTCCCTATCTGTGATGAGGCTGTTTTGCCATTGTACCCAACAATACAGTGACATTTTTCTTGAAATTAGAAAAACACAGCAAAATGATGAAAGCAGCTGCTTAATATAGGATTGATACAGAATAAAGATGGAACTTCTGTTACAATCACTTGAAAAAATCCCTTTGATTATAACAGAATGCCATATTTAATTATACAGGTTTTCTCCAGGAAAAAAAAGTATTTATTTTTCCTCCGCTATTCAAATGTAAACTTATCGAACAATTATAAATCATCAAAGACCTACAATTCTCAGAAACTGGAGGTTTATAGAAATTGTAAATTTTTCTTAAATTAAAAAGTTGAGAATCCAGCAAGTATTAACAAGCTCAGAACAAGAGAGGATTTGTAACTTGATGCAATATTATGATGGATTAAATTGTATGCAACAGTAAGAATTTCAGTGGAAGAAAAATATTAAATTTACAGGGTATATCACATTTAGAGAAAATTGATTAGTTTTACCAACATTATATTACTCCAATATTGATTTCTAAAACTGATAATTCATTTTCTAAAAACTGATGGAAATGTAATAATTTATTTATTTTATTTATTTTATAAAATTTATATGCCGCCCAACTCCCGAAGGATAATTGTAACACCTAGTTCAATCAGCTTAGATCATACGTTTGCAGGCAATGTTGTAAAGTTCAATAATTTTGAAAAATGACTTATAATGGAATAAGACAAATTCTTAAAGTATTTATTTATTTATTCAGCAAGCACACTTTTATAACTGCCCATCTGACCAAAAGTGTGCAGTTTATAACAATCGACAGATGTTAGTACAATACACTGTTGAAAACAATGATAGTTATAGCCAAATATCTTTGGCATTTCTATCCTGAAATAAAAACATAGTCTCACCCAGCTATGACTTTTCTGAAATAAATTCACTTTTCAACCTGCCATCTTTCCATTAATTTCTATTAATATTACTAAACATATTCCAATTTAGTATCCTGAGCTAACTTTTACATGTTACAAGGATACTGAAAGTTTCCCATTGGAGAAGTTATAACCTCATATTTGATAAATAAATCTAATGCCAAATGTTATTTATTGTGGAAATTCTGGGAGACTATAATTCTGTACATGAGCTTGTACCATATCTAAAATTTCTCTTAATGTCACATTTTAACCTGAAAGCATTGTACCATTCGTTAAATAAAAATAGATTTAGATGCTATGAATGGCATGCCTTTCTTTCTTATTTCTTTCTGGCTAGAGAATTATAACTGTTAATTTATCTGGGCTCTTACCTCAAGGATAAATTTCTTACTTAGTGGATAGAAGCTATTGTAATTTTTCATTTTTGTGCTGATCACTGTTATTGATACTTGCATACTAATTTGATTTTAACAATGAGCTGTAGTTTTAAAATGATACAAGATGTTTTAAGTATGTAAAACGAGAATGGATTATACTGGAAAGTTTTACTCAATTGTTTTAGGTTTTGTGATGCTGGGAAGGGAGAACAGAGGAGAAAAGGCAGAGTGAAACTCCCTCCAGGCGTTTTAACTTCACAGAAGCTGGTGGGAGGAGCTGCTGGCTGTGAGTTGGGAGT
>QLTV01004086.1:934259-958475 GCA_003457575.1 Thermophis baileyi
GACTGCAGTTCCGCCGTCTGCTCCTCCCTCTCTCTCATTCTCTCTCTCTCTCTCATATTCTCTCTCTCTCTCTCTCTTTCTCTCTCTCTCTCTCTCTTTCTCTCTCTCTCTCAATGGTGGGCAGCTACTTCTGGATTTGCTCTCTGCCCCGAGAGAGAGAGTGTTGCCAAATGGGCTCCAGGAGGGGGAGGGGACCCAGTCTCCCCCATTGTGAAGCACGCTAGCTTTCACTGTGCTGTGCATGGCGCTGCAAGAGTAGCGGGCAGGCCATGGAGGGGGTATTGGGTCTTCCTCCCACCCCACACCAAAGGAAAGCCAGCCGGGCTTCTCCTTCCCTCCTTCCCTTCCCCCTTCCCCTTCTCCCCACTCAATCCTACTTCGGGACAGAGAAGCGCGTGCTGGAAACGCGTGTCGGGGCAACGTCAGAGCGCGTCTTCTGACCCTCCGGCCCTCGCCTGAAACTCTCCATGCTCCTCCAGGCCTGGCTTGCTGAGGGGGGGAGCAGCCCTGATGCCTCTGCTTTCCCCCCACACAGCCCCAGCCATCGCTGCCCGGGGAAGGAACAGGAAACAGAAAGTGGCACATTTCAAAGGTGGCGAACAGCGTTCTGCTGCGAGAGCTGGGCCAGGCCTCTCTGCCTTCCAACTCGCCAATGGGGCCGCTTCTGCCAGGCCATCTCCCCCTCCCCCCACTGGGCTGTTGTGCTCGGTGTTCGGTGGGGGAGGAGAGCACTTCCCCACACTGCCCCCTTCTTTCTCTTGGCCCCTCCGACAAGGGAGGAGGAAGGCCAGGCTTGGAGGATGGCCCCCACCCTGCAAGATCCTCCCCCGCCATTCTCTCCCAGCCCTCTTTGCTGGCGGCAACAGCAAATGTACCTCAATGAAGGCAGAATGCTGTTGCTGCGCAAAGGCAAGTAGAGGGGCGCTTCGCTACCGCACTAAGGCTCCGGCCATGCCACTGCCATGACAGGATGATGGCTCTTTCATCCCTCTGCTGTGACAGGGTGACAGGGAGCCACAGCAGAGGGCCCAAAGAGCCGCATGCGGCTCCGGAGCCGCAAGTTGCAGACCCCTGATCTAAAGTATGCTAAGTAGATAGCTATAGTCACTTGACATGCCTTTACCCTAAACTTGTGTTTCTTCCGAAGCAGCCAAAAACTGTCAGCTCTTGTAGCAGATGTCTCACATAACTGACTTGCATTCGGTTTGTTGTCAGTTTCCACTCCCAAGTCTTTGGATCTAGTGCTTCTAAGCTACAAACCCTCCAGTTTTCCCATCTATCCAGATTATATTCTGACTGCAAATTCAGTCATTCTCATGGTGAGCCAAAGTTCCCAATTTTGCATCATCAATCCCATCATCCAGGTTATTCATATACATTTCATTTTGAAATTAACTTCCTGCACATTTAAAAACAGATAAAAGAAATATCCGTGTAGGCAGATATCCAAAATCTGTTTTTTAATCATCTTAGAATATTTTTCTTCTGTTCCCAATTCAAATGCATACATGCAATGTATTTTAATATCTTATTGTACCTGAAATATTATGAATTTATTCTAAGAAGATCTAATTGTTTATGCAGACATAAATTTTAGTATGTTGTTATGAAATCATATATTCCTTTTAATGTCATTACAACCCTAGTGCTAATTTGAGAAATATTCCTCTTTTTAAAAAAAAAACACGCTTACTTGACTTTTATGTGCTACACCTGGGAGATGCACATATGAGTATCATAAAAGCTATCAATTTTATAGGAATGAGTTCCAAAAAGAATTTGTCCTCTGCTTAATGATTTTGCTTTCCTCTTCTGAACAGTTTGAAAATGAAATAATTTTAAAATTGGATCATGAGGTAGAAGGAGGCCGGGGAGATGAGCAATATCTGCATTTGTTTGAGGCAATGTAAGTACAACAATGGAATATGTCCTTCAAATGTTTTATATTTTAAATTGGATATTTGTTTTAAAAGTGTGAACTATTAAGATAGAGATAATAGATACATACATGATAGATAGATAGATAGATAGATAGATAGATAGATAGATAGATAGATAGATAGATAGATAGATAGATAGATAGACAGAAATGATGGATGCATGGATGCATGGATCTATATACATTTTCAGTCTTCAATTACTCTAATATTTCTATAGCCTATCAGGATTTATTAATCACATCTTATATACACCTTAGATCTGTAAGATGACCTAAACTTCCTTTAGAAATAATGATGTATAATATTTCTCCTCTAGCATTGTGTCATTATCCATAATCAAACAGTAGAAAAGTTAACATTTACCTGTGCTTTGCACATGAAGAGATACTAAAAGAGAGCAAATAATGGGAAAAAAAGTGTACACCTGTAAAATTACAAACATATGCAAATCTCATGTACTTCCAGATATCAACTTTCCAAAAGGAAAGTGTGTCAGTATGTGAGAGTTCATGAATTGGGATAGGCATGGTAACAGGTCAGCCAATGGAGACTGTTTGGTGACCCAGACGGCTCGGAGCCTGGGTGTGGCTTAGGTTCACTGAACTGTATATATATGATTGCTTCTGTGAATATTCAGATTAACAGAGTTGGAAGGGATCTTTTAGGTCATCTAGTCCAACCCCCTGCTCAAGCAGGAGGCCCTACACCATTTCTGACAAGTGGCAGTCCAATCTCTTCTTGAAAGTCTCAAGTGATGAAGCTCCCACAATTTCCGAAGGCAAGCTGTTCCATTGGTTGATTGTTCTCACTGTCAGAAAGTTCCTCATTTCTAGGTTGAATTTCTCCTTGATCAGTTTCCATCCATTATTCCTTGTCTGTCCTTCAGGTGCTTTGGAGAATAGCTTGACCCCCTCCTCTCTGTGGCAGCCCCGCAAATATTGGAACACTGCTATCATGTCTCCCCTGCTCCTTCTTTTCGCTAGACTATCCATGCCCAGTTCCTGCATCTGCTCTTCATATGTTTTAGTCTCCAGTTCCCTGATCATCCTGGTTGCTCTCCTCTGCACTTTTTCTAGAGTCTCAATATCTTTTTTATAGTGTGGTGACCAAAACTGGATGGAATACTCCAGGTGCAGTCTAACTAAGGCTTTATAGAGTGGTATTAGTAACTCACTTGATCTAGATTGTATCCCTCTGTTAATGCAATTTAGGATTGCATTGGCTTTTTTGGCTGCCACTGCACACTGCTGGCTCATGTTTAGCTGGTTGTCTACTAGGACTGCAAGATCCCTCTCACAGTCACTGCTATTAAGCCTGGTTTCACCCAGTTTATATGTATATAGCCTCTGTATTATATTGCTTCTGTGAATATTACTTCTGTGCTTCTGAATTCTGTACTTCTGGATTCTGCTGTATGGTATTGTATATAAAGAAGTTTCTTATATATAATTGAATCCTGCTGAAGTTCATTTACTTGTGTTCTGGTCGGATGTGCTGCAAACTCTGACAAGTTATGGGCCCAGAGCACACAAAAAGACTGAACTATAATTAAGCCAAAGGACTGCCTGTGTTAATAGAGAAATTGCAGGATGGCTGTTGAATTCAAGGAGAGCTCTCTGCCTCGATTGGGACAGAAAAAAATATGACTTCAGCAATAGAGTGGTCAATGCCTGGAATGCAGTACCTGACTCTGTGGTTTCATCCCCAAACCCCAAAAAATTTAACCTTAGACTGTTTACTGTTGACCTCACCCCATTCCTAAGAGGTCTGTAAGGGGCGTGCATAAGCGCACCAGCGTGCCTACCGTCCCTGTCCTAATGTTCCCTTTTATTCGTATTCATCTCATGTATTCAAATCATGTTTATAACTATATATGTTATCTAATACGTGCTTGACAAAATTAAAATAATAATAATAATTTGGGCTGCAAAGATGGAATGTTTCCTGAAGGCTAAGGAGCTCTGGGATATTGTTGTTAATCCACCCCAGGGGCCATTAGCAGCTGCAGAGCAAAGGCAGCATGATAAGGCACTGGCCTACATCATCTTGGTTTAGAAGAAAAACAATTTATCAATGTGGCTAATTTAAAAATTGTCAATGAAATCTGGCTGAAATTGAGAAGTGCGCACGTGTGTGTGTCTGCATGCAATATTGTGCAATTGTCCAAACAATTATACACAGCCAAGTTGGAACCACAAGAATCTGTGGAGCAGCATTTTGTACACTTGCAAACTCATTTGTTGAGTTAGAACAGGATGGAATGCAGATTCCTGAATCTCAGAGGGTGCTGTTGATGTTAAACAGCCTTGATGAAACATGGGACATAGTTTCTGCAGTATTTGAGTGCAAACCAGAGCAGGAATTATGTTTGGAGGCCTTAAAGGCTTGTTTGATTGCTGAGGAGAACAAGCACCATTTCAGAAAAAGCCACAAGGAGAAATTCCTGAGGTGGGGGCCCAAGGAGCAGAGAGAGAACAGCAACAGACAGCATGAATGCAGAGATTATGTCTGCGGAGACCAGAGCAACAGACAAGATGTCTGCACAGAGAAAAGTAACAGAAGAGACCGGATTACAGCCCAGAAAAGTTTTTTTAAGCAGAAAGAACAGCAACAATGGAGGTGTTTCATCTGTGGTGAAAAGACACATTTGAAGAAAAACTGTTTGCAAAGGAAAAACTATTTGCAAGGAAGAAACTATTTGCAAGACAGAAACTATTTGCAAGGAAGAAAATCAACTGATGGACAAGTTGCTGTGGCAAAAGTTAGCTATTGCAATAGCAGAGACAAATGATTAATAGACAGTGGGGCTAGTCAAACAATTGTTAATAATTCTAAATTGTTTTTCAGAATGGATCCAGCTGGTGGAGATGCAGTAGCCTTGGTGAATGGCCAGAAGGCTAAAATCACTGGAAGAGGCAGTGTGCAAATTCCATATCTGGAAAAGAGGTTTAATGATATATTATGTGTGCCTGAAATGGAGCATAATTTGCTGAGTGTCTCTAGTTTAGACAAGCAAGGATTTGAGACCACATTTGTAAATGGGAGGGGTCTCATAAAGAGAAATGGGAATGTATGTGCACAGGGCATAAAAAAGGATAATCTTTATGTGTTGCAGGGACAAAAGGTTCAATGTGCCCAAACATTTGGAAATGTGGCACAACATGATTCATGCATTCATCTCTTGCACAGAAAGCTTGGCCATGCCAGTTTCAGAGTGTTACAAAAGATGCAACAGTTTGGAGAAGGGTTAAATTTAAATGATGTAAGGTATATTTGGATTGTGCAGTATGTAAGTCATCAAAGTCCAAAGCATTCCCAGTAAGCAAGAGTAGCAAAAGGCAGACAACAAGAGCTCTAGAGCTGGTACATGCAGATTTGGTTGGGCCAATGCAAGCCAGTTTGGGAGGAGCAAAGTATGCGCTGGTCATTGTAGATGACTGCAGAAGGTTTGGGTTCTGCTATTTACTAAAGAGTAAAATAGAGGTGCTACAGTAATTTAAGCAATGGGTAAGCTTTGTAGAAAGAAGATATAAACAACAGGTATGCCAGTTACAAACGGACAGAGGTTCAGAATTCATGTCAGCAAGTTTTCAACAGTGGTTGGGACAGTTAGGAATAAAACACAGACACACTAATCCATACACAGCAGCTGAGAATGGTGTAGTTGAGAGGCAGAATGGAGTCTTACAAACAATGAAGGACTTACTGCTGGAAGATTCTGGTATGAGCAGGTCATATTGGGGTGAAGCCATGTTCACTGCTAATTATTTAATTAATAGGCTGTGGAGTTCCTCCATTAATGATACTCCATATGCAGTGCTATATGGGATGAAGCCATCTCTGGCACATTTAAGGGTGTTTGGAAGCAATGCATGGGTGCATATTCCAAAAGCAGTCAGAAGAAAAGGACAACCAAAGGCTAGAAAGCTCAGGTTTACAAGCTATGAGCCAGGCTCAAAGAGCTATCGCTTTAGCGATGGGAGCAAAAGAATAGTCATTTCCAGATCATCTAGCTTTGCAGAACAAAATTGGAACAGATTTGATGCAAATTTATGGAATGATCCACTTGGTGATGGTAACGCACTGAGTGACAGTAACTCACTTAGTGACGGTGTCAGCGTTCAGGGAGGAGAAACTGAAAGAGAGCAAGAAAAGGAGTCAGGAGAAGATGATGACTCAGATATGAAACAAGAGAGGGTTGAAACACAAGAGCAGTCAATGCCACGCAGGTCAGAGCCATGGAACAAGGGGATTCCACCTGACAGGTATTCTGCTAGTAAAGTTAAGGTGTGTAATGTGTGGTATGAGCCAAGAAACTATCAGGAAGTATTGGCATTACCTAAAATTGAACAAGTAAAGTGGAAAGAAGCCATGGATAAAGAAATGAAATCCATGGGTGAACATAAAGTGTTCACATCTATGATTTTGTCACAAGGTTGCAAAGCTATGGGATGTAAATGGGTGTACAAAAAGAAAGTACTACCCAATAATGAGATCCAATATAAAGCAAGGTTAGTGGCACAAGGTTTTTCACAGATGAAAAATGTGCACTATGATGAGGTATTCATGCATACTGTAAAGAGTGAAAGCATAAGGTTGGCACTAGCGTTAGCAGCGGCATGTGGCCATAAAATTTGGCATTTTGATATAACCTCAGCATTCCTCAATGCGGAATTAGAGGAAGAAATTTACATGGTTTAAGCACCCGGGTATGAAAGTAAAAAAGCCTAACACTGTATACAAATTGATCAAGGCCATTTATGGGCTGAAGCAGTCAGCCAGGAATTGAAATATCTGTCTAGATACTGCATTGAAGGGTCTTGGGTTCAAAAGTTGCAAGGCTGATAGTTGCATATATACTGGAAAGTTACAGGGTGGAGTCCACCATGGGAAAAATATTAAGTTTTATGTCTATTCCAGTCATGAAGGGAGGAGTGTCAGTATGTGAGAGTTCATGAATTGGTATAGACATGGTAACAGGTCAGCCAATGGAGACTGTTTGGTGACCCAGACAGCTCAGAGCCTGGGAGTGGCTTAGGTTCACTGAACTGTATATATATGATTGCTTCTGTGAATATAGCCTCTGTATTATATTGCTTCTGTGAATATTACTTCTGTGTTTCTGAATTCTGTACTTCTGGATTCTGCTGTATGGTATTGTATATAAAGAAGTTCCTTACATATAATTGAATCCTGCTAAAGTTCATTTACTTGTGTGCTGGTCGGATGTGCTGCAAACTCTGACAAAGTGAGGGAAAGCTCATCACAGAAATAAAACCCTGTCTCTATGGGTGGATTGCATCCTACTCTCCAGTTTATTGTAATAAATCCTGTGCTTGCTACTAACTGTGTCCAGAAGGCTGTCAGCTACTACCATGGAGACTAATCCAACTTTTGCACTGAACGAAAATGAGAATGTGAGACAAGCTTTCCTTGAAGAAACCAAAGCTATCTCTCCTCCTATTTCCCAATGGGAAGCCCATCCACAAAACATGTTGACATTAATGCTTGTACTGCCTAACAACCGGTGGTCAGAGATATGTCACTTCCAATTCTGGAAATGTTATATAGCCATCATATTAATTGTAGCCACGGATACTCATCCTCCATGAAAATTGTTTCTTTCCCTTCGAAAGCCATTCAAATATATAGTCTTTACTGTGCAGTCTCATGGCTCCAAATTCTTTTATTTTAATTGTGTGCTATATAAAGATTACCTTGGTTTTTTTCTGAATCTCTCATAATTCAGCTAAATCATCCATAGTTAGAGACTGGTCAATGGATAAGATCCTGTTGAACAAACAACTGTGAACAGCTTTTGTTTTAGAGTACACAGAATTGAGATGAAACCAAAACAGTAAAAGCTTCACCAGATTCAACAATTCCATCTGTCCAGCATTTGGGATTATATTAGTAAAATCTGCTCTTCTTTCCAAGAACTAATATTTTGGAGGGCAACATTTTGATCTCAGAGGTACATTTTGGCAGGGGGGGGGGAAACATTTTAATGAAATGTATAAAGGTGCATCAACTGTCTTTTGTTTTCTAACCATGATTAGTTGAGTGGGTATTTCCATACCAGCAATTTCAACTCCTAAAACTTGAATCCAGACTAAATTATCTCTGTATGTTATTTTTTAATTCATAATACTAACAAGTATTACAAAATACTTTCAATTTGATGCTCATACTACACACCACTTGACAAACAGAACATCCAAGTATATCAATCAACCAAGAGAATTAAAAACAGGCACTGGAACAGTTTTATCATGTATCTTCCACCATAGATCTCCTCGGGAGAATTGAAGTATTTTCTGAAACAGATTTAGGATGTTTTTAAAGGGAAAGGTATGGTGTCAGAGGCAGCTATTTTATACAAATGGTTGGCTGTTTATGTAACATTAAATATAACCCAAATAGATTAAATACAAGAGTATTAAAGTCACAAAACAACTATTGGCTATCATATTGAAATGTACTGATGTTTAATTTTTTTCCTAAACAATGGAACTGCTGTTTCAAAACTACGCTGAGTATTACAACCTACAATGTTCAAATAAAAGGAGGAATTAATACTGAATCAAACACAAGCCTCCACAGCGGGAGAATTCTTTTGAGAGGCAAAAATTTTAGACAAGATGTTAAATGCATCTGCAGAAAAATATTGCTTTGGAATGTATAAAACGATGATCATCTGCACTTTCAAAATTATAGGGGGGCCTAGAAAATGCCAGTGAAAGCATTGCAGTATTTCACCTTGACACTTCTCAGTGCTGTTCAATTGAATTGTTACATGAGATGGCAGAACTAATGAAATTCAACACATTATAGATTCTCATCTATATTTTTATATCTGATTGCTAACAGCCAGAGTGAATAATTGGGGGCAGCACTCCTGTTTTTTCCCCAAACATTCCAGAATTAATGTGCTTTTTGAAGAGAGAGCATTCTGTAATGTGGATGAAAAGTGGTAGGGTCATGTTGGGTAGGGTATGGATTCAAATTGGAAGGAGTAATTTCAACATCTTACTGATCTTCTTTAAGATCATCTTTTCTTGGTCTCACCTGACTGCAGTCCTAGGCAACAGCATGTGTGATTGAAAGAGATGCCAAAAAGTACAAAATAAGTATATGGAACATATGTTCTGAGTCCCCTTTTTATTTCTTGGATCAGATCACTGCACTGCCTTAAATAGTATCTTGCTCAGTGTTTAAACAAATATTCAAAACAAACAATAATAATGAAGTAAGAATTCGCCATTCTGCATTGCTTTTTCCTTCATTCAGTCACAAATTTGTAATAACGTTTTATGCAAATGCTTATTGTTTTCTTTTACATTTGCAGACTCACTGAGTACTCTTCAGTCTTTCCTAAGATTGCCAAGTCAGTTGAAACATTTGTAAGCCTAATAAAAGGTCTTTTGGAAAAACTACTCGATTATCGCGCTGTAATGAATGATGAAAGCAAGGACAATCGTATGAGCTGTACTGTGAATTTATTGGTATGTGGTACCTTAAAGATTTGCATAAAGTTCTAAAGTTTTGAATTTGGAGAAGTTTACAAAGTCTACAAGCCCTTACTGCAGGGGTGTCCAACCTTGGCCACTTTAAGACTTGGGGATTTCAATTCCCAGAATTTCCCAGCCAGCCAGTATTTTCCAAGGTTGGCTTATTATAATGTGAAGATGGACAGTAGTAACAACTATTATTATAGATAATTATACGTCAGGAAAGTGGAAAATGCAACACATCATGCTTTCATTTATTTGGGAGGGAAACTCCAACAATATAATCCAAATTTTGTAATTTAAACTAAAAACTTTGTTTCATCCACTAAACAATGCCATAAGTATGCAGAATGCTCATACAGAGATGGAACATTTGACACCACACTATAGGTGTTCGTATGTATTCTCTTGTGTCACCTTTATTTTCTGGATTGCTGTTTAAAAGGCTGTTTTCTGCGTGGAGTTGCAGGCAGAAACTCAAGTGGACAGGCATATAAATTGAATTAATTAAGTAATGAAATGTACTTGGCACTGTGAGAATGTTCAAATTGATCTCGCTAATTTTATTAATTTGCAACAGTTTTATAAGATAGGTGAAAATGATTGTCCTTATATCGTGGTTGGAGGGGAAGGCAGGATACCTAGTGATTACATGAATGAGCTAAGTATTTCACTGAGTAATATACTTCACAACTCACTGTTTATATACTTAGACCATCCTACACCTCCCTGGGCCATAATAATCCTTATTTAATGCACATTCCTAAGAGACATTGACTTTCCTCCAAGTCATTCTATCATTCTCAGATCTTCTACACCATCTTTTCTGTTGCCAAGTAGACTATGTAATATAGGTAGTCCTCGACTTACAACAGTTCATTTAGTGACCATTTGAAGTCACAACAGCACTAAAAAAAAGTAACTTCACACTTACGACTGTTGCAGTATCCTCATGGTCATGTGATCAAAATGCAGATGCTTGGCAGCTGACTCATATTTATGACGGTTGCAATGTCCCAGGGTCATTTGGTTCCCTTTTGTAACCTTCTGGCAAGCAAAGTCAATGGGGAAGCCAGAGTCTCATAATAACCATGTTATTAACTTAACATCAGCAGTGATTCACTTAACAACTGTAGCAAGAAAGGTCATAAAATGGGGCAAAACTCACTTAACAAATGTTTCACCGAGCAACAGAAATTTGGGACTCAGTTGTGCTTTTGAGTCAAGGACTACCTGTATATGATTTTAAGTGGAGATGGGAGTGTAAGTCCCATACAAAAATACGTCCATTTCAAATACAGCCTGCTCAATATATTGTTGCTATATCAAGAAAAAAGTTTAAAGTTTCCTCTTTTCTTCGCAAACAAAAACATTTTATTAACAATTGCTCTGATGAAAACCAGCTTTTTTCCATAGTTTGCATTGATACAAAACAGAGTATTTTTTAAAATCCTCATGACTGCTGTCAAGTAAGGTAATTTGCTACTCTATCATGTGACTTTGATGATCATGAATTCTCTCCACACTGTTTTCAGTGGGCAGTAATGTATAAATAATGCATATTTATGTTAACATGAATTGAAAGCTTTGAGATTCTAAAAATGAAACAAAACAAAATTATTCCCTGAATAAGGAATTATGCATATTTGAAGAATATTATAAAAAGAATCATCCCAATTATGTTTGAGTGCAGGACTAATACAATTTTATTCATTTTTCCTCCCAGAATTTCTACAAAGAAATTAATCGTGAAGAAATGTATATAAGGTATAGTACTTGCTCTGTTGATTAGCAATAGCAGTAGCAATAACACTTAGACTTATATACCGCTTTACAGTGCTTTACAGCCCTCTCTAAGCGGTTCACAGAGTCAGCATATTGCCCCCAACAATCTGGGTCCTCATTTTACCCACCTCGGAAGGATGGAAGGCTGAGTCAACCTTGAGCCGGTGAGATTTGAACCGCTGAACTGCATCTAGCAGTCAGCTGAAGTAGTCTGCAGTACTGCACTCTAACCACTGCGCCACCTCGTTACACTTGTCACTGAAAAGATCAGTGTTGTTTTCTTTGCATAATCTTCAGGATTAGTAAATATCTGGATATAAGTTATTCAATTCAAATTATTATCCCAGAAATATTGTTTGTTGCTCTACAAAGGCTCAACACATATTTTGTCAAAGTTGCTCAGTCAGATACTTTAATTTTTATGGGAAAGTTATGTAATTTAAATAAGGAGGATCATAATTTAAAATTGGCAAATAAAGGACATATTGACTATGATGAATTGAATAAAAACTATCATAAATTTTGCAACAATTGTAGTCTTTGTTTTGGAATCAGATTAGAAATCAAATCTCTCTTTGTAGAAACTATATTTTTTAACTTGTTCAGTTGAATGAGATTCTATGACAGGAGTTGTTTTTCTGGTCAATATAAAGCTATTCAGATAGAGAGATAGGGAATGAGAGATAAAAGCTTTTGCAACAAAAAGCCTTTAAGTGAGTTGTATAAAATCACAGACTGAGATCAGCATCTTTGATTTATGTAACAAGTACAAGTTCGACTTTCCAATTTTCAATTTATATTCAACATCTTTTGAACAAGTACATTAGAAGAGGCAGGTATGTTAAGGTGGGTTGTAGTTAGAGTGAGACATCTTCAGAACGTCTTGCTGATCCAAATGAACCATAGTTTTAGTTTTTATTTTCTTTCTTTTTTAATAATAAAAAAATTCAAAATCTTATGATAAAAGCTGTATTCTAAATATGTCTTTCTTTAAAACTCTAAGATATTAGTCTCTTAATAAACATGTTTTTGTATCTATGACATCTGTCTGCCTCAGTTACATACACATTCACATTTTCTTTTACATAATATATAATACTGTATTGTATTATTTACTATAGTATCTAAACTATATGTATATGTACATTATACATATACTATAGTATTTAAACTATATGTGTATGTGTATTAGAGAATATATATTGTATCTTATGTAATTTTCATATCATCTTATCTTTTAATTGGGCAGCTATCAGAATATGGATAGTTTTATCTCTCTCTCTCTCTCTCTCTCTCTCTCTCTCTCTCTCTCTCTCTCTCTCTTTCTCTCTCTCCCGTGTGTGTGTGTGTGTGTGTGTGTGTGTGTGTGTGTAGCTTTCTTTTTAGCTGGGAAGAACAAAACTTCAGCCCTTATATATGCAGAAGTCTTTTTCTCATTAAACAGCATATAAAGTGCTACGATTTGAAAACCCCAGAATGTAAATCATCTTTTATGAGGCAGGACAATGCATTTTTAGCTTACAATATAATCAAGTTTTCAAACTTAACTTCAAAATCATAGAAATTGGAAGTATAATGACTGAATCAACCAAATGAATCAACCAACATGGTTAAGACCTATTCATGTGAATGATACTTCAATGCCTTATTGCAAAGTCATATTTAAATGTTGATAGTAGTTCACATCATTCTAGAAGAATATAGTAGTAGAGATAGATCCATATTTTATGAATTTAAAATAATGCTGATATTAAATCTCTCTCTCTCTCTCTCTCTCTCTTTTTGCTGCATATATTAACAGGTATCTGTATAAACTTCGGGATCTTCACTTAGATTCTGAGAACTACACAGAAGCTGCATATACCCTTCTGCTGCATGCTTCACTTCTGAAAGTAAGTTGCTTATTTGCAGTTGAGGTCAAGTATTGGAAAGTTGAGAGTTGGAGGAAATTGTCCTTACACAAAATGGTGTTGCAGGAAATAATAAGCGAATGTATGGTTATGTATGTATTGATGGAATAGGGTGAACCTAGAGTCCTATATGCAAATAATGAACTCCCTTTTACAACTGATCTATGCTATTATAAAGAGAAAAGTAGGAGGAAATCCAAATAGATCCCACACATGTGCTTACATACACTGAATCCCTAATCCAATTCTTCAGATGTTCCTAGGAGGAGAAAAATGAGAAGCAGGGGAAGGGGAATGCAATGAAGTAACCTGAAAACAAACCTAACTGACTGGTTGGATACTGAACAGGAGCAATCACTCTTCGGTGATTGATTACACATACCAGTCAGGGGTGGGTTCTGGATACTTTTGCTGCCGGTTCGCTTAGGGTTGCGCATGCGTGCACGCATGCGCAGCAATCAAAAATTAGCTTCTGTGCATGCGCAGAAGCAAAATCCAAGATGGTGGCGCCCACGGAGACACCGACGGAACCGGCTCCATGACATCATCGCCGAGTTACTAACGGTTCTAAAGAACCGGTTAGAACCGGTAGGAACCCACCTCTGATACCAGTATTTTCTAAGTAATCGGTGAAAAGTTCCAGAGATAAGGAGCCCAGTCCAGTGGTGGAATTTAATAAGATATGTCAGTATTTTAATTATAATTTTGGTGCATGTGTGTACAGAATATTACATGGCCATAATTTTTTATATCTTTGGGATGGTTAAGTAGTGATGAGCTTTCAGGAAGAATGGCCAAGGTCTAGATTTCTATTGTCTGATGTTTCTGGCATCTTCAGAGGTTGAGTGAGCTGCTTTGTAGCGTACCACTCAGTATTTCCCAGGCAAGAAGACTTGGCCTTCCTCAGAAACTGTGGCGAGTTTATGAAAGATTATCAAGTTCATTTTTCTCAAAACTTACTTTAATCTGCCCTCTGAGAACCTGCTGCTTCATTAACTCTTCAAATTAAAATTCACATTTCTGTGCATATAAAGCTACTGACATTTCCAAACTTTTACCTGCAAACGTGGCACTGGGTGCATTTGTTAAAGCCTTAATGCTTTTAAGAGGAAAAGAAGGAAAATCAGTTGTTGTACGCTGTTACAGCTATATTGGCTTTCTGTATGTGTGTATTTTAATGCCTCTTAGGTTCCTTGGTATTACCAAGTGACCTTGACTCAGGATTTCAATTCCAATTCCATGTTGTTCTGGGGAAGTTACAGAGCTGAAAGAAGTTGGAGAGAAGCCAGGATTTAAACTCAGCAGGCACTTTCCCCAGGAATAAAGTCTTCTTTCTGGGAGTACAAGGCAGAGAAATCTTTCTTAGCAAATAAAGCAACAAAATGGATCAAGAAAAGTAAAGTGATGACCTGCAAGTGGGGTTGAGACACCTTTATAGAACAGAAAGTGTGTAAGATTTGCACATTGTCAGTCTTCTTTGTGGTAGAAAATGGATTTTTGAGCACAGCATTAAGTAAGGAAAAATACAAGACACCTTTGTAAGAATAGGATAGCCAGCGTAATTGAGTTTTGAGCACAACTACCGTACCTTCTGTTTGCCTTTCCAAATTGTGTCCTACTTTTTCCACTAGAAATTTAATTTAGTTTGCGTGATTTGAATTTAAGGTCCAAAAGTTTCTATACTGCAATGGAGGTAAAGATTACAATCTTCAGGCAAAAAACTGGATGACCACTAATTTGGCACCTATGACATATAGAAAGCTCTAACTGTTTACTGCTCTTGGTGGATGACCAAACCTTTTGAAAGCACCAATGGAAATAACTTTTAGTCCCATGTATTTCAGGAGTCAAGGTGTTTCAAATAAATTCAACTCTTACATTTTGTGGCATTTGGGAAGAATATCACAAAATGAGTATCAGCCTGCTGTATATCAATGCAATGTGTGTGAGTGTGTGATATTTTGGTGGGTTTTATTTGTAAGTTTGGGCAAAGAGTGATATGTCAAGAAATGAATGCCTGTATGTATATTTAAAGAGCAGAGTCTTAATGAGACAACTATTTATACAGGTTCAAAATAGAATTGCTGTGCTTGGATCTAATTAAGGATAAATAAATGCCAGAAAGAAAGAAGTCTAAAAAGCTATCTTGCATATTTATATTGTCAATGATTTGTACTACATGCATTTTGTACCCAATTATGGCACCAATGTTTGGTAACCTTAAAAAAAAAAAAGCTAAGAACTTACAAATTTATTATGAGTTTTTTTTCTCCACAGTGGTCTGATGAACATTGTACTCCTCAAGTCATGCAAACAGAATTTCAAAGTTCACAAACACACCGTCATCTGAAAGAGCACCTATATGAGATGATAATAGAATATTTTGACAAAGGAAAGGTAATTTTAACTTCCTAATTCCTGCTGAGTAGCTTTGTGCCGTGGGTTATAATCTCATTCCATCATCCAAAGCAGTAATGCCTAATATTGAGAAAGAGATGTCTGTTCAGTAAATTGTGGAGTGGTTTTGATTCTCATTCTATTACAGCATAGAATTTATGGAAGAATGTTATTGTATGCAGTCTGTGACATTGTTAAAATGTTGCTATGAATCAGACGATACAGAAATTATATGGCATAATGTGCTTAATGTGTTTTGGTGTTGTATATTTTATTTTGTAACAAAGGCATGCAGTGTTTCGGATTAGACTGAAATCATCAAAATAACTTAATAACTGTTTTTAGAAAACATGTATATTTCCTAGGTAGGCACTAGCACTTAGTAGCACTTCTGTTCGGTACCACTGTTGTCATATCCATTTAATTGTAGAAGCATTGCAAAAGGACTTGTGATTTGGTCAGGCTTCATGAAAGGTTGTTCTCTAGAATGTTTATAATATATTTGTGACATGAAGCCAAGTTATAATTTGAATGATTAGCCTGCAATGAATGGAAGCACAAACTTTGTAGATATTACATGATGGAAAAAGAATCATAACTGACTTAGAACAGGGCAGGTCTCTATCTGCTTATTACTTGGATGGGTAACCTCTAACAAATCTCACATCTGGGAGCTAGATTGACAACTGAAAAAAATATCCCAGAAGACAATATCAAATCATTTCTTCTGTTGCCAAAAGAAAAACACATTGATATGTCTGTGAGATTACCAAAGTTGAGCTGAACTTGAAAAAGACTTTAGATTAACAACCTTGTACAAGTAGTCCTTGACTTACAACAGTTCATTTAGTGACCGTTCAAAGTTACAACTGCACTGAAAAAAGTAAGTTATGACTATTGCAGCATCCCTAAGGCCAGTGATCAAAATTCAGACCCTTAGCAGCTGACTCATATCTATGACGGTTGCAGTGTCCCAGGGTCATGTGATCACTTTTTACAACCTTCTGACAAGCAAAGTCAATGGGGAAGCCTGATTCACTTAACAACCCTGTCACTACCATAACTCAGTGGTTGTTGTGGTCCTGCCTTTGGAACCTCCAGAGACTGACATGAGCGAGGCAGAGGAAGAGGAGGAGCCTGTTCTCAATACGCGTAGAGGCAGAGCTGCCAGCAGGCAAGAACAGTGATAGAGAAGAAGGACTACTCGGGAGTAAGGTCTGGGGATAATTGGCCCCTCCCATAGGGTATATAAGTGGTAAACACGAAAGGGTAAGTTGCAGGAAGCAACTTAGTTCATCTCTCATCTTGTCATTGCAACTTGGATCCAGTTTTGTTGTTCCTGTTTGAACTTGTCAAGTTTTCCTGCAAATTGGTTCTTGGCAGTTTGCCAAAGAAGAGCAAGGTTCCTGTTATCTGCTTTTCCCTGAAAGACTCTCGTCAGACTTGTTTTCCTTTGTTTGAACTTCTGCCAACTGCTAATGAAAATAATTAGCAGCCGTTACAAATAAAAGACTTGTTTTACTTAGTTTGGACTTCTGACGACTGCTAATGAAAACTAATTAGCAACCGTTACAAATAAACGAGGTTTGTGAGATGCCGTTTGTGCCGTGTTCATTAATCAGGAAGCCTAGGTCAGAACAGTGGTGGGTTGCTACTGGTTCGCACCGGTTCTGTGAACCGGTAGCGGTGGCGGTGGGAGGCTCCGCCCACCCACCCAGACATCATCAAAAATGCTCTGCGCATGCGCAGAAGCTTCTGCGCATGCGCAGAAGCATTGCCCACACGCAAAGCATGCGCGCGCACCCGCACGCAAAGCATGCACGCGCACCAGCACGCTCCTGTTCCCGAACCGGTACCAAAGGTAAGTGGAACCCACTACTGCACTAACTTAACAACTGCAGTGATTCATTTAACAACTGTGGCAAGAAAGGTTGTAAAATGGAGTAAAATTCACTTAACAAATGTTTTACTTAGCAACAGAAATTTTGGGCTCAATTGTGGTCGTACGTCAAGGACTACCTGTATAAAGTTAATGTAAATTAGGAGATAACTTAATTCATTGAACTTAATTCAGTATTGAGAATGCAAGTATCTGAGACAGTCACATTTCAATATATTCATATAAAATATGAGATGTATGGGTAAATTTCTTTTGTATTAAAATTGACAGTAACAGGTTGATCTGTCCTGTAAACTATGTAGACATCTGCAAAACTGTGTAAATATCACAAAGTAGGGCTGTGCAAAATATGTGCAGAAGAAGCACTTCACAATGCAAACTGGTATAAGCAAAGCATCCCGACAGAATTTAAGTGCAGGTCTTGTAAAAAGCACCATTGTTTTCATGCTTTAAAGAGAAGTGCTGTCTTCTCAGCAACATGCTTTGCGTAGTCTTTTCTCGAAGTTTGTCTGGGCATATCACCTCAAAAAGGTGTGGATGAAATAAATTGGGGTTCTTCAATTGTTCTTTCACAAACCTAATATTGTTGCAAAAATAAATCACAAGGCCTTAAATGTATTCACTTAATGTAGATATTTCTGGTTACACAAATATTATTCTCCTGTAGTTCTAATATAATATTTCAAAGCATATCGCATAATGAATAAAGATTGCTCTGAGAGAGACATGGGCATACATTTAATTTGATAAATAAAAAATTCAATAAGCTTCTCTAAAGCTATGCAATTATATATCTAAATTTCCTGTTACATTGCAGATGTGGGAAGAAGCAATAGGCTTGTGCAAAGAATTAGCCGAACAATATGAAATGGAAATTTTTGATTATGAACTTCTAAGCCAAAACTTGGTAAGAATGGAATTCTGCAAAAAATGTTATGGATTTTCGGTTGTCTGTAGTTTCAAATTTATTTCTGAAACTTTTCTGTAATTGAGGTCTAGATTTTTTATAAGTGGATATAATCTGGTCAAAAACAAGTTTTTGTAAGTGGTTAAGACTAGAAATCAGGAACCTGTGAGTTCTAGTGTTGTCTTTGACATAAAACTGGATCACCTTGGGTCTGTCACTGTCTCTCAGGCTTAGGAAGTTGGCAATGCAGGGGTGAAATTCAAAATTTTTCCCTACCGGTTCTGTGGGCGTGGCTTGGTGGGCATGGCAGGGGAAGGATACTGCAAAATCTCCATTCCCACTCCAGGGGAAGGATACTGCAAAATCCCCATTCCTTCCCCACTCCTGGGGGAAGGATATTGCAAAATCTCCATTCCCACCCCACTCTGGGGCCAGCCAGAGGTGGTATTTGCCGGTTCTCCGAACTACTCAAAATTTCCGCTACCGGTTCTCCAGAACCTGTCAGAACCTGCTGAATTTCACCCCTGAGGCAATGGCAAATTACTTCTGAAATTTTGCCAAGAAAACTGCGGGGACGATTCCAGTCAATCGCAAGGAGTCAATGCTGGCTCAAAGCACATATCTATATATCCAGTTTATTATTATTTCAGACAAGTGAATAAATAATTTTAAAACACTGAAGATAATCAAATCCAGACCAATAAAATAGATATTTGCCTTCTTTGCCTTGACAAAAAAAAAATGAAGCATGTTCTGTAAGTTATAGGTTTGTATATTATGGCTCTGATGTAGCTAAGAACTCAATATACAGGTGAGAGGCTTAATGTCTCCAGAAGATCTGATTTCCCACACTGTAAAGGACTGTAAGGGAAATAAACTGCAACTACATTCAGGCAAGATAAACTTACTGATTCCAGGGCGAAATGTCAGAAGATAGTCTGGAATGAGCTTTTACTCCTCTTTAAGGAACAAACTTGCAGTCTGGGTATCTTCTATTGTAGATAGCCTCATAGCATCAGTCAAATCACTTATAATCAGTGTCAGCTGATAACTGAAGTGCATGCCTACTTGCTGTTTGAGACTTATGCTCGAGTAATTTAAAAGCTAGATTACTGCAATTGTTCATGGAATAACCTAGAAGACAGTCCAGAAATTGCAGCTGGCCCAGCTGTAATTGCTTTCCAACCCAATTCAAGATATTCCCAATGATGTATGAAGCCTTAGAAACCATAGGCCCAAGATACTTACAGCATTACCACTCTCATCTCATATTCTTAGATCATCAATAGGATTATATCTTTGGAGGTGAGAAGCTCAAAGCATACTTATTTTCCAAGATCATTTATATTATTGTTTTTATAAATTTTGTTACAGAATTCTGTAAGTTGCCCAGAATTACTCAGGGAGTTGATTTTCTAAATACAATAAAAATGTCCAAAATTAGAACCATTGAATTGAGTTGGGAATTGTTTCATAATGAGTTGAATTTAGTGCTATGTTTTTCAGAAGAACAAGGAATGCTAATTCTATAAACTCCTTTATCGTTCTGAAACATAAATGTAAATAAAAATGATTTCACTTCATGAAATAAAAATCAATGTATTTCATTTTAAATTAAAGTTGCCATTCATTTTATAGACATAAAATAGACTTTAGACTTGCACATTGTACTGGGTTTTAAACTTATTGTCGTATGCAAAATACAACATTGCCTCTATGTCCTTGATGGGCAGTTTAAACAATCATTTCCTATGTTTAGTTTTACATCAAGCTATAGAATTTAGTATTGCAATTTAAAATTGGCCAAAGCATCATCACTTTGTATAAAATTCAAACCATAAACTCTACCGAGTAGGTCTTGGAATTGTCTACACAATAAATGTAATTCCACTTTAGTTATTTTAGTTATCATCTCATTTGGAGCTCTAGCCCAATGACACTAAATCATTGCAAATGATATAATTTAAGAATTAATTGATATTTGAGCTGACCCATAATTATTTGTTAAACTGAAATTTTGCTGTAGTAATTAATTTACAAATGCTTATGAAAATGAGAAAAATCAGAATTGCACATTTTAATTATGGAAAGGTAATGAATGAAGGCAAACGTCCCAGGATAATCTTCCAGGATCCAATCTGGGCGGGTCAGTGGGACCAGCGGTTCAGTCTTCCAAGCTTTCGGACTCATGCTGGAGTCCATCCTCAAGGAATTTCTCTCTCACATACATTTTGGAGAGAGAGAGACGTTTCCTGTGGATGGGCTCCAGCACGTGACTGACCCATATTGGGTCCCATGGAAAAGTAACCCTAGTGTCTGAGGAATTGGTTGTCATATAATCCCAGGAAGACCTATTACATCTCTTTTTCCTTTCAGATTCAGCAAGCCAAATTTTATGAAAACATCATGAAAATTCTGAGGCCTAAACCAGATTATTTTGCTGTTGGATATTATGGCCAAGGGTTCCCCACATTCCTAAGGGTAAATGATCTACTCTGTGTACTTTGTCTTTAACAAATTTCAGATTTGTAGCAGCCTTATAGAATACCAATATTCTATTCGTGAAAATGGAGTTATTCACAAATGGGGGCATTTGTCTTCATGAGGTTCTGCCAGAAAAAGAGTTTCTGTCTTGCAGTTACCTAAAATGCCATTTGTAACAATATTGAGTGTCACGTTTTCAGAAAGGAATTTTATTTATTGTGGATTTCCCCCCCCCCCTGTTGCTTTCAAGGTTAGAAGAAGGTTTATAGTGAGGGTAATGGAGTGATAAGGGAGCGTTTAGGATTCTTACAAGATAGTCATAATTAAAGGATGGTTTATAGTTGAAGAGAATTTAATGAACAATAAAACCAACAACACGAATAGCCAAGACAATGAAGCAGGAAATCTAATGAATTTTATATCTGGTGTATATTCATTCTAATTGACAGCTCACAGGTGAAATTTCATATAAAAAGCTCTCACATTTATACCTTGACAATTCTCAGAAGTATTCTTATTGTTGGTAATTTTTACAATCTGGCAAAAATAATCTTATACTGTGATTTTCCTTTCTTCATCTCCAATATACTTTTAAAGGCACAATAAGAAGCAAAGAATTCTAGAATCAATTTCCCTACAGAGGTATATTAGATGCCTTCTAGCAATCAACCAGGGTCAAGAAAATGTATTGAGGGACTAGTGGCAATTATATCACATTTTGGTCTTGTTGTTATTTTAGAAAACATCTTCCACTCTTTTCCTCCTCAGGAGGGACCTAACAGACAATTTAGATGGTTATTATTGTCTTGATG
Source organism: Thermophis baileyi (assembly GCA_003457575.1). Lineage (NCBI taxonomy): Eukaryota > Metazoa > Chordata > Lepidosauria > Squamata > Dipsadidae > Thermophis > Thermophis baileyi. Next base: position 955,906 of record QLTV01004086.1, read on the forward strand.
TATCAAATTTAATATTTAGTCTACTTTTCTAGCTTTTAAGAAGAATAGGATAAAAAAATGTTGTGATGTTTAACAATGATTTATTTTCCATAGCAAGTTCACAACCAGTATTTATCCTTTTTAAAAAACAGAATAAAATGTTCATTTATCGAGGCAAGGAATATGAGCGTAGAGAAGACTTTCAAGCACAACTGATGAGCCATTTTCCAAATGTTGAAAAAATGAATACTACTGCACCCCCTGACGAGAAACTGAGGAATGCTGCTGCTCAACGTATCCTTAGAAGTAGCGGATTTTATTAAATAAGCAAAAGCAATTTGAAGTAAAAATCATTATTCAAAGTTTATGAAAATATGGAAAATCCCTGTGATTTAACCCATTTCACATGTTTCCCTTTTAAGTGTATAAATTGGTTTGCAAAATGAACAGAACAAATGCATAATTCTATTTCACAAGTGTGTCAAGAAACAAGGCTTTGTTACACCCTCAGTAATCAGAAATTAACCTCTATGAAATATAGGACCTTCTACTTTGTTTATAGGACCTTCTAAGTATGTTTTATCCTGGAACATACCAGTAAAAAAGCTATATTAGCATTCTTGCTTTTTATAGCAATACAGGTAGTCCTCGACTTTTGACCACAATTGAGCCCCAAATTTCTGTTGTTAAGTGAGACATTTGTTAAGGTATGTTTTGCTCCTTTTTCCACCTTTCTTGTCACAATGGTTAAGTGAATCACCGCAGTTGTTAAATTAGTAACAAAGTTGTTAAGTGAATCTGACTTCCCCATTGAATTTGCTTCTCGGGAGGTCACAAAAAGTGAGCATATGACCATGGGATATTGCAACCATCATAAGTATGAGCCAGTTGCCAAGCATCTGAATTTTAATCACGTGACCATGGGAACGCTGAAAAACAGTCATAAGTCACTTTTTTTTCAGTGCCGGTCATTAAACAAACTGCTGTAAATCAAGAATTACCTGTAGAGTTCTCCTCTTCAAGTGGCCGCTATGGCACACATGCTACCTGTTGTTGTTTTTTCATCAGTTCCTTACCTATTAAAATATTTAAGTTAGCCAACACTATAAATGTAATGCTTTCATAATATCCTAAAGAAAGTTGTGGATATCTGTATCCTGTATCATGATAGAGAAGCATAAGTAGTGAAATACATATTCAATCAAATTTCCCAAGAAATCAAAACTTCAAAGAAATGCATTATTCTTAAAGTAACCACCAGAAATGTAAAAGGCCTCTAGTTAAATCCTAAAATCACCAAGGCCATCTTACTAAACAACTTTAAATCATTAAATAGCCAACTCCTCAGAGTCCGGTTTGATCATACTGGCAGCTTTTATCTCTGAATTCACAGATAAGCCTATGTGTATCAAATATCTTTCTGGTCTATTTTTAAACAGCACTATGTAAGGGTGATATTTCAAGTATAATCTACAAGACTAATTGAAGTTTTTCTGCCTTTATGTTGGAATGTTCAGGTTCACCTAAATATAATCTTGAATGTTCAGCAGATACAGAAAAATTGCCACCAAAGTATGATTTATACTGCTCAGGTTTTTTTTATTAGAAACACCAGATGTTGAATTTGATTTTATGTTTAAAACAATAGAAATCAATAAAAATATTCTTCTGCATCTCTGAAAAGAGGAACATATCATTTTAGCATGTACATTAAAACATATAGTGTGCAATTTGAAGCAGTAAATTCCCTTTCTCCTTTTTACATGCAGATACAGAATATTGTCTAAATGCAAATGTTAACAAACACACTCTGTGTCTGAATGTACATTCTGTTTCAGGATGAAAATCCACATCAGCAACTCATCATCAAATTATTCATCATCATGTATTTTGGCTTACCAGACAAGCTCAATTCAGGTAGTCCTCAACTTACAATCATTCATTTAGTGACCATTTGAAGTTATGGCACTGAAAAAAGTAACTTATGACTGTTTTTCACACTTACGACTATGGCAGCCGTGGTCATGTGATCAAAATTCAGATGCTTGGCAACAGGTTCATATTTATGACGGTTGTGGTATCCTCGGGTCATGTGATCACCTTGAGCAACCTTCTGACAAGCAAAGTCAACGGGGAAGGCAGATTCCCTTAACAACCACGTTACTAAATTAACAACTGCAGAAATTCACTTAACAACTATGGCAAGAGAGATCGTAAAATGAGGCAAAACTCACTTAACAAATGTCTTGCTTAGTAACAGAAATATTTGGTTTGGTTTGGGACTTCCGGTTGGTGTCACGTCGGAGAGGGCACGCTGACGAAAACCTCGTAAGGCTCGCTCGGCTTTTTGTATAATCGTGGCCGTGTTAGGCAAGGAACGCTCGTGAAAAGAGCATCGGTGGAGAGGGGAAGCCTCGGAGCCCCAGAGGGAGAAAGGCGATCTCCTGCACGGGCGAGAGGCGCCTTCAGATCGTGTGCGAAAGGGACCGGCCTGTTAATGGCCGGTCGGAAGACGTGACAGCCAGCTGTTTTAGAAGGAAGCGGAGAAGAATTAGCAGCAAACGTATTTGAAAAGGAAAAAAAGAAAAGGA
>QLTV01004086.1:963905-979480 GCA_003457575.1 Thermophis baileyi
CAGACGCCGCCATTTGGGTTCTTTTACCCTCTGCGCATGCGCAGAACGCTTTGCGCATGTGCAGAGGGTAAAAGAACCCAAATGGTGGCGTCCAGGCGGGTGGGCGAAGCCTAGCGCTGCCATTGCTACCGGCTCTCCGACGACCGGCAGGCATGCCCGAACCGGGAGCATTTCACCCCTGATTTGGTTCAATTGTAGCCGTAAGTTGAGAACTACCTGTATTAGTTTTTAGAACGCTGTGTCTACAAGATTAAGTTGCTAAACCCTGGAAACTTTGGCCCAAATTTTGGCTTTAGAACAGAGCATTTCTGTGTTGCAATTTATCATTGAGAACACAGCAAAGATAATTAACAGGAAAACCTGTTTTATTAGGGTTTCCATTACTTAATTTAGGTCTCACATTTCTCAGTGTTCTCCTTAGTGAATCATCGGAAGATACAGTTGGTAGTTAGATAGAGACTGGCAGTGTGTAAGTCTACTGCAGATACTAATTGGCATTGGATTAATTCTGAGTCTCTGAGCTAAATGCTTGTCAGTTCTCTTATTGAAATTCAATAAAGGCAGAAGGCATTTATTCATAATTCCCCTACAGTAATTATACATGATTATAGATCAGGTAGCAATGCTGGAGAAAGGTCATACTTTCTAAGAGATGTGAAAATGGTATGATAGAGATGTTTCTGCTCTCGTTGTATATCCTCATTGCTTGAAAACATGGTTTATTCTGTTTTCAGTCTTGAGTACAGAATAAATAATAATAGTCCAGTGCTATCTATGAGTGATTGGTGGGAATGTTCACCGTCATCTGTCTCTGATTCTTTGTGTGGACCCAATGGGCAATTGAATCAAGGTCTTCGTCATTTAGACCCATCTAAGCAGCTATTGAGAGCTGGCTCAATAAGACAAGCAGGACCATCACAGGCAGTGATTCCTGCCTTATGTACTTTTGATCCTCTGAAAAGCTGCTTTTCATCACCCACATCATAAAGGAAGGCTTCTGAAGGAATGATAAAGGGTTATTGCTTCAAAACATAAACAGGACAACTATAGATGAATCCTTTGCACTGAAAACACTGCCCTCTTCTAAGGTTATATTCAACACTTCAGGGTGAACAAGACAACTGCAAATTTCTTTTCTCTATCACAACATAAACAGCTCTTGCTAATAATATATTCCTGTTCACATCCATCTCACAGAAATATAGTATACAAACTCTACAGTGTCAGTTGAAGTCTTTGCACCATATAATTTCAGTCTGCTTCTCTGTAAATCTGCAATAGTGCATTTGAAGAATAAGATGCCTTAAAGCAGCAGCATAAGTTTAATCACTCAGATACTTCCATGTGAGGACTGTGTCCCAGGTAAAAGCCAACTTTAAGCTCTTGTGATCTCATAATGAGAGCTGAGCTTATGTATTTCCAGCTTTATTGTAATAGATTTGAAATCACACAAATCACCTTTCTTTTTGGCTACTCTGCAGATTTGGAGGGTATATGGATAGGACAAATTCCTATTAGCAGGAACTCTTCCTAGTTCATGGAGGGTTCACATGTATAACATCTTGTAAAGATGCTGTTATTTCAAAGCTCCTTAAAAATGTAACAAAGGAATAGTGCTTGGTTGGTTCCGCAGCTTCCTCTTTATAGCTCCTAAGTTTTTTTAGACATTGCTAGATACCATGCTCAAAACATGAAACAAAATCTGAATGCAATAGCACTATAGCACTTAGACTTATACACCGCTTTACAGTGCTTTACAGCCCTCTCTAAGCGGTTTACAGAGTTAGCATATTGCCCCCAACAATCTGGGTCCTCATTTTACCCACCTCGGAAGGATGGAAGGCTGAGTCAACCTTGAGCCGGTGAGATTTGAACCGCCGAACTGCAGCTAGCAGTCAGCTGAAGTAGCCTGCAGTACTGCACTCTAACCACTGCGCCACCTCGAATGGAATGGCATTAGTCAAAAGCAGTGTTTTGCACTTTCCGGTTGATCAGCTAGATACATGTATATTATCGATGGTAATGGATTCAAACTACTCTTAAGGAATTGGACTGGACACAGTAGTAATACCTTGGTTGGTAAACAGCCCAACCATAGAACCACAACAACCACTCCCACCAACACTGACAGGACAAGCAGGACTAGAATATAAAATGAGAACAAACCCCACTCCCTACTAGTACTGATGATGCTACAGCACAGCACAGCACAGCACAGCACAGCACAGCACAGCACAGCACAGCACAGCACAGCACAGCACAGCACAGAATAGAATAGAATTCTTTATTGGCCACATGTGATTGGACACACAAGGAATTTGTCTTCGGTGCATAAGCTGTCAATGTACATAAAAGACAATCATCATGAATCATAATTTGAGTAATAAAACATCTGCAAGATAACAACCAAGCTCAGAGAGAGCCAAGGAGCCCTCTTTTCAAACCTGAGCTACAAATATTTTCCTCTATCGATAATGTACTATTTATTTGGAACATGGATTTAATCTATGTTCAATTTGTTGTACACTTACTTTTTAATCTGATTCATGAATTTTACTAATATAATTATGTACTAATTTTATAAAAAACTCTTCTTGAACAATTGTGAAGACTTTTTTTTTTTGTTTCCAGATGACTGATTGTGTCCACTAATGGTATAATGTCCTTAGCTCTTGTGATTTTAGATATACAATGCTTTACTGTGCAGCCAGTTTTGGAGGAACACCCTCAATTCAAAAATAAGCCAGTGCCTGATCAAGTAATCAAGTAAGTCCTTATTGTCTTATCGATCATGTAAAAATTCCTATAACACAAGTTATCAAAAGTCCTAGGTATCTTCCATAAAAGTTGGAAAGTTTAATTTGCATTATGTAATTCAAATCAAGCCAATCCTCCCTCTGGAATAACATACCATCCAAGATCAGGTTGATCTGACCCTGCTGGCCTTTCCCCAAGATGCTGAAGACATGGATGTGCTCCAGAGCACAAAGGAGGTTAGATGGCCTGTGAGATGTTATTGTTACTGTTGAGCATTTATTGGATGTGTTCTCCAATATTATTGTAGGTTTTTATATGTTCGTTGATACCTTCTATATTGTTTTTAACATGTTGGATTACCAGAGGTGAATTTATGAGATGGGTGGCCATATCAATCAAGTAAGTTAATAAATAAACTGGATTGGAATGATCAGATATGGGAAAACATTCTCCAGACTTGGAAATACAAAGAAGATTTGCCATAGCAGCCGACAATTCTACACGGGAAAAAGCCACATCAGCCGAATAAAACTTTGACAAGGTTTCCTCTATATAAAATTTCACAGTCCCCAGATTAAAAAAGATATCTACTGGGTACAATCACTAACATTCTGTTTGCCATGCACATATTAAATTAGCAGGCAAATAATAGAACAGGCTGACAGTCTTAATGAGTTAAAATATAACTTTGATGATGTTCTCAAGAATAGATGATCAAACCTGGAGGTTTCATTATGGGAACAAATGAGAGGCCCTAGAGTCTATCCATCTTGAGGGGAAAAAATTGTTTGTTGGTAGATGTTAGTCAATATTACATCGATCTATTTTATTGCAATGAGAATACTCCCTTTCTCTGGTACTGCTACAAGGACATAGAGAGTTTTAACTTTCATTATTTTCTTAATCAAAACTTAATAGATTTTATTTTACTAGGGGATTAACTGAAAGCATCCTCTTCTTTCTGCCTGCTAACATTTCCAAAGGAAATGGTGTCTAAAAGACAAGATAACTGTGTGTGATGAATAAAGGAGAAAGCGAGAGAAATAAGAAGGGATGATGCCCTTTGACAATACTGAGGGCTCTGCACCATGACTTTGTCATGTTGTTCACATGTTTTATTTGGGGGCTTAATTCTTAAAAGATAAGAAATGTATTTTTTCTTTTTTATGTACACTGAGAGCATATGCACCAAAGACAAATTCCCTGTGTGTCCAATCACACTTGGCCAATAAAGAATTCTAGTCTAGTCTAGTCTAGTCTAGTCTAGTCTAGTCTAGTCTAGTCTAGTCTAGTCTAGTCTAGTCTAGTCTAGTCTAGTCTATGTAAAATAGAGCCAGTTTGGTCTAGTGTGAAGGCACCATGCTAGAAACCAAGAGACTGTGAATGTTAGTTTTGCCTTAGGCATAAAAGCCATTTGGGTGACTTTGAGCCACTCGCTCTCTCTCAGCCCAACTCACTTCACAGGGTTGTTTTTCTGGGGAAAATAGAAGGAGGAAGGAGTATTAAGTATGTTTGCTGCCTTGAGTTATTTATAAAAATAATAAAGATGGGATTAAAAAATATTATTCTAAAGATAAAGATTTACTCAAGTTGAGCTTGATTCCTGGTCCATGTCCTTTTCTTTGACAAATAGCAATAGTACTTACTTACATCCCTCTCCATAGTGCTTTACAGCACTCTCAGAGCTGCTTACAGAGACAGCATATTGCCCCCAACAATCTGGGTCCTCTTTTACCAACCTCAGAAGGATGGAAGGTTGAGTCAACCTTAAGCTGGTCAGGATCAAACTCCTGGCAGTGGGCAGAGTCAGTCTGCATTACTGCATTCCAACCACTGCACCACTACGGCTCCTAACTAAACAGAAGTGATTTGCTATTGTATCTTTTTATGATTTTATTTTATTTCCCAAAGTAGCTCAGATTTGCTGGCTTTCCTGGTGTTCTCTCATTTAAACGGTAAACCATGCCTAACCCCTACTTGGCTCTTTCAAGATCAACCATGGTTGGTATATCCTGTCACCTGTTGTGATTTGTAGGAAATTACAGTTTTAAAACATTGTTCTTAACAGCAACATGTTTTGATTACTATCAGCTCTGATTTAAAGTTTGCTTCAAATGGAGCTTTAGATACTGGACAATCAATAAGTGACATCTTTAGTTCTCCCAAGTTTTCTTTTTAATATTCTTTGTCTGTAAGGAACTTTTAAAATTGGCAGCATAAAGCATTTTCCCACCTGCATCTGAAAGCTAATGAAAAGGCTCTTCTACCATGAGACACACAAATTACCGGCCTAATAGAGGGCACCTTGAAAGCACACACTGTTCGTGTCTTTGTAACTGTCCTTCCATCAGTCATGTTGTCACTACTTAAATTTATTTCCCCCCCCCATCATTAAGGAAAAACCTGTTGGTGTACCACCAATCTAACTAATGTTGCCAAATGTAGCTGATTGAAGGGAATGATAATTCAAATGTAATGCAATAGCTGTCATCTATTAGACCAGACCTTTACAATTTAAGTTTCCGCAGTCATTTGTGTGAAAATGGGAAGGTGGCAAGCCTGCCACAACGTTCTCTGTAGAGAAGCACTTGTTAACAATAAAGCCAGTAGGATTGAGGGGTCATTTTTTTCCTTCTTTGGAGTAGTTCCAACCTTTCCTTTCCTTTTTGACACACTGTTGTCACTTATATCATTTGGGTCCTTCTCTCTTTTCTTCTTGCCATGTTATCTTGAATAATCATTGACCCACTCATTTCTGTTTTCTGCTACATTAAGCCTATTGCCTTCTGCAATGTCTTTAAGAGAGTTTCTTTTCTGTTGATTAGACAATCAAGGTCAAAAGTGAATACATATCAAGACATCAAAATTAGATATAAAATATCCAGTAGTAAAAGAATAAAGCTATCTCCTTATTTCAAGTATATGTGTGCGCGCATATGTGTATCTATATGTGTGTGTGTGTGTTTGCCTCTGTGTATGAATAGGTTGGCGTATGCACAGCTACACCCAAGCAGTCTTTCCACTCCTTAATTTTTGTTTTTTAAATCATGTTGAGTATGTCATTGCGTTATTACATTGTATTATACATACCCCACAATTGGAGGGACGCGGGACATGCATTGGAGCTTCTAGATTGAAAATCCTGACATTATTTTCAATTAGATTCTTTTCCAAGAATCTATTTCTTATTCTTCACAAACTGCAGGCATTTTATGGCTTTATGCTTTTTTTGAATCTATAGATTGCTGTATTGTAAATGGAGTTGTCATAATAACAGGTGATCTTATTAGGTCTGCAAAGTAGTTGAAATATTACACGTATCAGCAGGGAAAATATCATCTGCTTCAGGTCATTAATAGCTTTCTGAAAAACAAAGTGTTTTACGTGAGCCTATATAAAGTGAAAAGGGTGAATGTTGATAAATTATCCACAGTAAGAAGCAGCATCTGTAGAATTAAACTTCTATAGATTGTGATTTAAAATGCTCGGATGGGGCTCCATGTTTTTTTGACCTTTGCAAACAATGGCAGCTGCCATTGATTTTCATTAAATACCTGGATAAGTATCACCCTTTATTTTTCCCATTTTGAAACTGTTAAAAATATTTTAGCCTTAAAAACAATAGCTTGATCTTGCATTTGAGATAACAGGACCGATGTGCTCATTGTTCCTATTCGCTGTAAGTCTGGAAGCAATTTTCCATGTTCTGTATGCAATAGAGATATGAGATGGTAACAGACCAAGAATTAGACACATGCTCTGCAGGGAAGTAGTTTCAGAGAAGCGTCATCTCTCTTTTATACTATACTACCTCTTTCTGGCCAACCAGTTTTTATATACAAATAGTTTTCACTTAGTGACCACAACTGAGATTAGCAATTGGGTCATTTCACTTACCAAGAGGGTTGCTAAGTGAAACTGTGATTGTTTATGATCTTTCCTTTGTTTTACAAACCTGTGAAAATTGTAACTGGAAGGATTGCTCACAAAGTTACTTGTTTCATCACTGCTATAACTGCAAATAGTGGCTAAACAGGGTGGTTGTTAAACAAGGACTATCTATATATATACTTTTTAAACATAAATGTTTAAAAACATTTATTTTGTTTAAATAAATAATAATTAATCTACTATTTCTTGGTGATAGTATAATGAGTGAATTTGGGGAGAAAATAGACATGGAAGGAAAAGAAGAAAGTTAAAGAAATAAGAATAAAAATGATATAATTAGAAGAAGAGAACATGAGTCCTGAATGAAAATATATAAAATAATTTTCCTAGAAAATGAATATAAAGAGAACATAATGCAATATGATGTTAAACCGACATAAAAAAATAAAAATGAAAATAAGTACCACAGAAGTGGGAAGTATATAAAAGGATGTTTAATTGAAAGATGACACAAAAGAGGTGTGACATCATGTAAGACAGAGGTGTCAAACTAGATTTCTTGGAGGGCCAGATCAGCATTGTAGTTCTCCTCCATGGGCCGGCTGGGGGGGGAGATGGGACGGACAGAGTGCTGCAGGAGGCCATCCAGGCCAAAAATGGGGCACAGGGGGGCACCCCCCATTTTGGCTGCTAGAGGCATTGCGGGCCAGTCCTTTGCTATTTCCAGGCCGGCCCTGCAGGTCAGATTTAAGCACTCCGTGGGCTGGATCTCTTCTTTTTTTGAATTTTCCTCAAGTGGAATCTTCCTTTTTTCCATTTTGCACACACAGTGCTTATTATCTAAAAGCCAAAGGCAACTACATGTACACTACCCTCACATTAACTAAATTTTGGCTAGCATTATATGCGATAAGGTGTATCAATTTATAAGTTGTACTTAATCACATTTGCACTATTCAAGCTCACATTGATTGGGATTTATCTGTAGTCACAACCAAATCAAGGCCCATTGCTAAGTTTTCATAATCAACCTGTGAAAGTCAAAGATTCATTACATTATAGCTTGAAGAATATGGAAGATTATACTTATAGATTAGGTATTTTTCTCCATTTCTTGTTTATCTGTGGAATGTAAAAATGTGTTGAGCATGATCAAAACTAGCACCACCTCCAGATACCTATATAGGTTTTTGGTATATGGCCACATTGTGATAATTTGTTCAGACTATTACATACCAAGGCACACTTTCCAATCAGGTTAAGACATACATTACAATGTAGTGCTTTGAGTACAATGTAGACATTTGAATTAAAAGTGGATATGGTATGTTTAAATTACATAAATAAAGTTAAATTGAATTTTTCTATGGAAGTTTATGGAGAAAAAAGTTTTGTAATCTATATCTCTCTTTTAGTTTTTATAAGTCTAACTATGTGCAAAGATTCCACTATTCAAGACCAACCAGAAAAGGATCAGTTGACCCTGAAAATGAATTTGCTGTAAGTATCTTTTTATGTTTTGAACACAGCCATGTTATCTGTCACTCAGATGTGACACATGGCATTGCTCAGGCGATAATACATACTTTATTAGTAGGCAGAAGAGGTACAAAATGTCACAGAAACATCATTGGGCTGGACAAGCGGGGTGTAAAATTACTCTGAGTTTCAGCTGCTATCAACAGAATGATTTCTGTCAGGGCTGGCTCTCAGGAATTTCAAGGATGCCATATATTTGGGATACAGTTACATAATAAGTCCAATGGAATCACAAATGATAGGTTGGTTATCAAACAACATTTTTAAAAACATTTCAGATCATCCTAGTTTAAATCAAGTTATCGGTGTTCTTTGCCATTCCATTTCCTCAGTATTTGAGTCTTGTCCCTTCCCTCCCACTGGAGTGTTTGTTTGGTTTTTTTTGGTGGTTGAGGAACACAGTATTGCAGACTGTATTAAAGTATTCCAGTTTGTAAGTGAAATGGTGAAATCATCTCTCCCCCCCCTCTCTTAAATAATATTGATGCCAGGAAAAGATTTCCCTGTCATTTAAATTATATTTCCAGTAAGCTCTTAACTTTCTAACAGTATGATTTAACTGTTGTAATATTTCTTCTCTGGATCTTTTAATAGTCTATGTGGATTGAGAGAACATCCTTTACTACAGCTTATAAACTCCCTGGAATCTTGCGTTGGTTTGAGGTTGTCTCCATGTCACAGGTGTGTATTAGAATTCTGATAAGTATTATACATAGTTTAACCTTCAGAAATAGAAAGAAAGAGCCAATGCTGTTTTATGAGAAAAACAAAACAAAGTATTATGTTATCAGGGAATCCATTTTCCCACTAAGCAATATGGTTCTAAATGCATTTGATTTTTTGAGATTGGGGAATTTAAATGAAATGTTAACACATTTCATAATGGATGAAAGATTCTCTCAGATTCCAATGCAGCCAAGCTAAGCCATAATAGCAATAGCAATAAGACTTATATATTGCTTCACAGTGCTTTACAGCCCTCTCTAAGCGGTTTACAGAATCAGCATATTGCCCCCAACAATCTGGGTCCTCATTTTACCCACCTCAGAAGGATGGAAGGCTGAGTCCACCTTGAGCCGGTGAGACTCGAACTGCCAAACTGCTGGCAGCTGGCAGTCAGCAGAAGTAGCCTGCAATATTGCATTCTAAAAATTGCGCCACCACAAGTTAAAGTTAAAGTTGCAGATGGGACTGATGATGATCTTGTTCCCTCCTCCATAGACTACAATTAGCCCCTTGGAGAATGCCATTGAAACAATGTCCATGACAAATGAGAAGATTCTGGCGATGATCAATCAGTACCAAAGTGATGAGAACCTTCCCATTAACCCTCTGTCCATGCTTCTGAATGGAATTGTTGATCCAGCAGTCATGGGAGGGTTTGCTAAGTACGAAAAGGTAAGGAGTTTAGTTATTGTATTTAAAATGAAATGATCCTCCAATATATTAGATCTGCAGCACAACCCATGAATGTCACGTTCAGATGAAAAACTGAGTAACTTCCTTTCTGCTTGCAGGCTTTCTTCACAGATGAGTATGCTAGGGATCACCCAGAGGATCAGGAGAAACTAAACCGACTCAAAGACCTGATTGCTTGGCAGGTATTGAAATGCTGGGCACAATTCTCTGATTTTCTAAATAAATATTATTAATTTCTCCACTTTCTTTTGCTGATTGATCTCATTTCCAGAGGGGAAGCATGTCAATATATAATGCATGCACATTTTCCTTCTATTTTCCTTTGTTTGTTTGTTTGAAGAGGAATACTTGTCTGAAATGTGACTGGAAATATCACATAAAAGTATGTTGTAGAAGTTTTTCATCCACATTTAATGAGCCTCCTTTCCTGAACAAAAACATCAGGAATCCTTTGGTGATTTAGTTGAATACCTACTCTCTAGAAATGCTTATGTAATGTTAAGAAGAAGAAAAAACTGACATCACAGTATTTCTGTTGCTTTCAGATAAAGAGGAACCAAGAGAAAACACTGATTTTTGCATAGGTTTTGAATGATGTTTAATTCTCTGCTATTAACAGTTTCACCAGGGTAAAAACAATCTATTAACACTCTGAACTCCTGAAAATATCAGTTCTATTTTTATGTTCTTGCTAACATACCAAATGTAGCAACTTTATGAGGGATGTAGCAAAATGGTAATGCTTTATTTTTTTTCCAGAGACTAATCTATTTTTTGCTTCTAGTTTGTTTCTGGATAAGTCACCCACCATTGTCAGTATCTTCCTTCTTTTACTGACATTTGAATCAGTAGAAATAGCTACTGTTTGCTGTGGAAATAGTGACTAAAAATACATGCAAACAAATGTTTAATCTTGGTGTTATGAAGTAAGTCCTTCATTTACGTGTTTGCATATATTTTATATCAACTCCATGGTTGTTTTCATAAACATCCCCATATCTTTGGTGCATAATAGCACCATGGTCTTCTGTGATATCTTCACACCCCATGTCTAGATTGCATTCAGAAGACATTCCTATTAATGGTGGTGTCCAATGCAATTTAGAATGCTAGAAAGTTAGAACTTCAAATTGTTTTAATAATTCTGACTCATTATTAAAGGTTACCTAAGTGCAAACACTCTAAGCACAAAAATAGATCTGTCCATTAGTGTAGTTCTACTTTTCATGTACCAAAAGAGGAATTACATGAGAAACATGAAAATTCACAGTCTTTCTGGATAGAACAGGTGAAGTACTATACTGGGGGGAAACATCAGCACTGTACCAGTTCCTTGAAAAGCAGGAGACAAAGACATTCATAAGTATTGGAAGGGTTAAATTAGTACAGATGGAGATTCTCTGTCTTTCGTAAAATCTGTGTAATCTGTAACCTCCTCACAATTTTAGTATGAGGGGATGTCGCAAAATGGTGTGCCTCAAAATGATGAGAAATGCATATCACTGATTTTTGACAACTGACAAGAGCTCTAAGCTCTTGTGAACTGTGTGTAGGCCTGAGGCCATAGACTATTACCCATGAGTTTAAGGGACATAGCTATCATCCTGATTGCTGATTGAATGATTACCGATATGCTTCATCAAGTTGGTGTTGACTCTTAGCAGTAACGCAGATAAACCTGTCTCCGATCTGACTCTTCAAGTCTTCCAAAGGTGCATCCATCACTGCTCTAATCAAGTCCTAGTTGTTAGAAATCTACTCCTTTCGCCCAGCTCCTTACTCCTTCTTCCAGCATATGGATTTCTCAAGAGAACTAGGTCATTACATACTATGTCCAAAATGTGAAAAATCTGGATATTTTGTGCCTGGTTATTTTGTGCCTCACATGACAACTCTGGATTGATTTATTGTATAATTTCTTTGTTTTCTTAGCTACCTATAGTATTCTCAAGAGTCATCTCTATACCAGAGTTCAAAAGTGCTAATGCTCTTTCTAGCTTGTTTGTTCAAAGTACAATTTTTTTACTTCCCTAGAGTGCCACAGGGAAAACCATTGCCTGCACAGTTCTAATATTTGTCGGCATAGATACATCATGGCATCTGAATACTTTTCCAAGTCTTTCACTGCTATTCTGTCAACTGAGAATATGCAGCATATTTCATGACTGCTGTTTCCTTCATGTATTGTTGTTAGCTGATTCTAAAAAGCAGAAATTATCCCCCACTTGAATATTTACATTATAGATTCTAAGGTTGTTTGCTGTACCTGTTACCATTTATTTAGTCTTATTTATATTGAATCTTAATCCCATTTCTTCTCATTACTCCTTGACTTACATTACAAGAGCTTGCAGATCATTTGCATTTTCAACTATCAGAGTTAGTGTCATCAGCATGGTGTAGGTTATTGATGTTTCTTCCTCCAACTTTAAAAGCCTACTCATCTTCTTGCAATCCAGCCTCTCTCAATTCAACATATAAGACATTGAATAAATAAGGAGAGAGTGTTGTTTTGTCCTTCAATCCGAGGTCAGTCTGTCCAGCTCTAATCTAGCCATATCATAAAAACTATTATTATTTTGGAAGATTCTCAGATTTTTTATCTGTGACAAATTGAATGGTATCTGACATGAGGACCATTATCTATCACTATATTACCAATCACTTATTATAATTTATGTGAGGATTTGGTAAAATACAGGAAAGATACCATTAATCATCTTCCACACCATAGTCACTAAAGAGATCATCTGTCTCCAACATCTTCCTATACTGCTGCTACTTATAGGTGTTTGGTAGCATAACTGGGATGACCTTCAGGCCTTGAATAGCTCTTCTGGAAGTAGATACTGTACTCTTGGCATACATTCCTGGTGTTCTTTGCTGATCCTTCCCAGGAAGACACACACATACACACATAACAATGAGGAAACAGCCATGCTACTGTGGTTGAAATTTCAGTTGAACTGGCTTTACATTTAAACTTACTAATGATTTGATCACTTGGCAAAATGCTTACAATGTAATCTTTGCAACACAGTAAAAATGTCCACTATCTACCCATGGTCGAGTAAATTGTTGGCTTATAGTACATTTCACCAATCATACTAATCTGGCCTGGTCTAGATTCTGAAGACATGATGTATTTTCTGTCACTCTTCATTTTAAGAATATATGAAGTATCATAAAATATCCATCCATTTACACCTTTATTGCATATCATTATGCCCAGGAAACAAAAAAAAAGTGCAATTATATTTTTCCAGGAAGGTTGTACTTCACCATTCTGTAATTATTTTCTTGCAATTCATAGTAAGATGTATTGCTACCTGTTTGAAAGGAAAGAAGAAAATGTCAGCTGGCCAATATATTACAAATCACATTTTATAACTGCAGTCAGTTCAACATGTTCTTGGGGAATATGGGGAATATGAAATAGCATGACTGAAAATTTTTCTTATTGCTTTTTAGGTTCCATTTCTTGCAGCTGGAATTAAGATTCATGAAAGAAGAGTATCAGATAGCCTTCGTCCTTTCCATGAACGTATGGAGGAATGTTTCAGGCACTTAAAGGTTAAAGTAGAAAAACAATATGGAATCAGAGAATTGGTAAGATTTGTTCTTTTAATTTTATAATTTTATAAATTATATTTTATCTTAACAAAAAAAATCATGAAATTTGGCTTCTTATGTAATAGCATTACAACTGTCTATTTGTGATTTAAATATCACTTTACTTCCTGTTTCAAACAATAGACCGAGGTGTCAAACTCAAGGCCTGTGGGCTGGCCCACGGGGTGCTTAAATCTGGCCCATGGGGCCAGTTTGGAAATATCAAAGGACCGGCCCGCGGTGCCTCTGCCGGCCAAAATGGACCACAGGGGCCACAGCCCATTTTCAGCCTCCATTTGCAGCACTCTGTCAGCCTAAAAACAGGCTGCATGGAGGCCCCTTTTTGGCCGGCAGAGTGCTGCAGGAGGACAAAAATGGGCCACGTGGGAGCCTCGCGGGGCCTCCACACAGCCCATTTTTGGCCGGCAGAGTGCTGCAGGAGGCGTCCGTCCCATCTCCCCTCCCTACTCCCCCCCCGCCAGCCCTACAATGCTGATCTGGCCCTTGAAGAAATCCAGTTTGACACCCCTGCAATAGACTTTGTCTCATATATTGCTAAGAAACTTCCATAACTGTTGAAATGTATTTATATTCCCCATTTTATTAGGAGGGCAGAAACAAACCTTATGAACTCATTCTCTTAAACCATTGGCCTAATTTTAATGGCTAACAGTTTTGAATAAGAATGAATAACCAGGAATACTCCACTCTTTTTTCCCCTGAAGAATTCCAACTGTTTGGTGAATCTATTTCTGAAACAACATATAATTTAGTATAATAAAATATAAATATGAGTTGATGTTAAAATAGCAGTATACAAAATTTGCAGAGTAGAATTAGCAACCCTGTGATTGTCACAGTTCTTGAAGCACATCTGGGTAAATAACTAAATAATCAGGTGAAGTGTTTTTTAATCAGTCAATCAATAGTCTTAGGAACCGAGATACCGCATTATCGCGCCAAAGGGTTGTGGCGTGATGACATCATCGCGCCAAAGGGTCACGGCATTAGGAAAGTTGAGAACCACTGTTGTATATGAAGGCTTACAGGCTTTAGGATATGAAGATTGAAGAAATGTTTCTCGTTAATAAACCTTAAACCTCCTTTGTGGGGGAAGACAGAGACCTAACTTCTAACAAATGCAAATTATAGACCATTATATGTACACATTATATTAAATTAGCTTTCTCTCAGTTCTGTAGCTTAGGTTCCTGTTTGTTATGAAAAACAAGTAATTTGTTAAGAAGGTAATTGGGTTATCTATGCTGAACAGGCTATGTCCTTTTCAGTTCAGTTGAAATGGATATATGGCATCTTTGACTATGAGCTGGAATAGAGATGTCTTAAATTGGAGGTTGGCAATTGTGTTAGGTCCAAGGCATCATAGAGTGGTCAGATGCTTCCAAGTCTACCTAAAATCTTGCCAAGTTGCTAAATCTTGTGAGACATTTGCAATCTCATCTCAAATTCTTATATAGGAATACCAAATTACATTAAAAAAAATTCAAATTCAGAAGTAGATCTTTACTAGAATTTTGAATTCTTGCACAAAATGTCATGACTATTGACAATTTAGATTTATTTCAGCCCTTCTGTATGATTTTAATGTGAGTATGGTCAGTTACATTATAGAGGCTGCTTTTGAAAGCATCAGATGCTATCTAGCACTTTAGGCACCACCTAAAACTTGGTATAAATGAATCATAAGGGGATGAATATATATTTGGTGCTGCACCAGTCACGACTCCAGGGAAGGGGTGGGGGAGTGGCTATCATAGTCCATAAGAGTCTTTGTCCTCGTAGGATCCCTGCCCCTGAGATTGTTGGGTGTGAGTCTCTCCTTGTGAAGTTGGACTTAGGGGTGCAGGTGGGTTTGTTGTTGACGTACCTACCTCCCAGCTTCGTCAAAACAGCCCTGCCTGATCTGCTGGAGGCAGTAGCCGGGTTGACAGTGGAGTTCCCCAGACTTATGGTCCTGGGGGACTTTAATCTGCCGTCCCTCAGCGAATCCTCGGAAGCAGGTCAGGAGTTCATGGCTTCCATGACAACAATGGACCTGAACCAAGTAGTTCAGGGTCCGACCCATAGGGGGGTTTGTTGTTGACGTACCTACCTCCCAGCTTCGTCAAAACAGCCCTGCCTGATCTGCTGGAGGCAGTAGCCGGGTTGACAGTGGAGTTCCCCAGACTTATGGTCCTGGGGGACTTTAATCTGCCGTCCCTCAGCGAATCCTCGGAAGCAGGTCAGGAGTTCATGGCTTCCATGACAACCATGGACCTGACCCAAGTAGTTCAGGGTCCGACCCATAGGGGGGGACACACGCTCGACCTGGTATTTCTCTCAGGGCAGTGGAGAGA
>QLTV01004086.1:984380-1016314 GCA_003457575.1 Thermophis baileyi
CTGGCGGGACCGCGGGGGAGGGCCTTCTCTGTAGCCGCTCCGACTCTGTGGAACCAACTTCCCCCCGAGATCCGTACTACTCCCACCTTACTGGCCTTCCGTAAAGCCCTTAAGACCTGGCTTTTCCGGCAGGCCTGGGGCCAATAGTTGTTCTGATTGGCCCATGCATGGTTGCGTGAATGTTTTATTTTAAATATAGTTGGGTTTTTTTTTTCCCCTTTCTTTTTTAAATTGTTTTTATATGTTTTATTTTTTATGATGTAAGCCGCCCAGAGTCCTTTGGGAGTTGGGCGGCATATAAATTTTATAAAATAAATAAAATAAATAATACAGAATGCAGCCATGTGGGCAGCTCTTGAGGCCCCTGAGGTGGCCTTTGTTACATCGTTGTTCTGCCGCACTGATTGCCAGTTTGCTTCTGGGTCCAATTTAAAGGTTATCATCTTTAAAGCCTTTCATGTCAAGGGTCCATGTTACCTGAGAAACAGTCTCACCCCAATGGGATTAACCCACCCCCTACACCAGTAGAACAGGCATGCTGTGGACCCTATAGGTCAAGGAATTTTGGCCAGCAGGTGAAGAGACTTTTTTGCCATGGTGCCTTCCCTCTGGAACATCAAGACCCATGAGGTGACATCTGCATTCACCCACTTGACTTTCCAACTGGCCTGGGGCCCCAATGGGTAAATGGCATCCTGGTTAATAGATTAGACAGGCCTCACCTCTTCCTCATGCACACTTTACTCCCTTTCTCTCCATCTTGGTCAATTGAATTTTAACTGAATTTTAAATTTATGGTCTTTATTTATTGTTTTAATGTTTTATATGGTATTTTTATTGAATGAGTGTAAGCGACCTAGTTGTTTTGGCAAGATGGGTATCATAGAATGTTTTATTGATATTTTTAAATTGTACTTATTATGTTTTTATCAGTGTTTTTATTCATGTGTTGTGAGCCGCCCAGAGTCCTTTGGGAGTTGGGCGGCATACAAATTTTATTAATAAATAAATATTAATAAATAAATAGAAGTTTAATAACTAACTAAATAAAATATATGTGTTGTAGATAGGACATGGTACAGTTGCTGAAGTTTCTAATGCCATTCCTTTCATCTCAAAAAAGAAACTGTGTGAGAATAATACTTGGAGAGGACTCTCTTTCAATCTGAGGCAAATGACAACCAATCTGACAATAATAGAGAAAAATGGGAACAGAAGAAGAATTTTTAAAGCATACTGGAATGAAACAAAAATGGTTTTGTTTTATTTTGGTTTTTATAGGAGAAAAAAAAAACTTCCGGGAAATTGGATGGCAGGTTTTGGCCACACGTTATAGATGTCAAAACTAAGGTCAAACAAAAGCAAAATAAAAGTCAACGTATTTATCCCTGCAAAGAAAGCTGTAGAAAATAGCCCAACGCTATTGCATCTCTCCCCCACCCCCCAGCCAGCCAGTGAAAAGCAATAATAAAAGTTTTGCTGTACTCAAACTTGTTCATGTTTTTTCCCCCCTCTCTAAGCCGGATTTTGATGACAGGCGGTTAGGCCGATCGAAATCTATGCTGAGATCGTATCGTCAGATGTCCATTATTTCAATGTCCTCCATGAATTCTGACTGCGGTACACCAAACAAGACTGCTGCAGAAAGGTTAGTTATGGGCCAGCTACCTGGCATGAGTTTTCTGCAAGATACAGACCAGAAGGAACATATTACATTACGAAAACACACCATGACTGAACAGAGATAGTAAGCATCTAATCTTATCTGGTCTATAATAAAAACTATTACAAAAGCAAATGCTGCTTTTAAAATTAGCAGTGGTGGGCTGACAGCATTGAAGATTGAAACTGCATTGAGGATTTATTCACCATCACTCCAGCACTCATGCACATGTTCATATAAATAATATTTGGGATGATTCTGAAAGACTTCCCAAATATTGATGTCACCTTCTTGGATTACCTTTCTGCATAGTTTAACCTGATATGTGTAACCTTTAGTCGTTCACTAAGTTTTATAACATCATCCAGGAAAATCCCTCTGTATGAATAGCTTTGGAGCTACTCCCTAACCAATCACTGAATAAATAAAATGTAAAATGTCTAGATTTAAAAAATGCTTTCTATTTTTTTTTGGGGGGGGGCTTCTTTTTGGCCTTCTGAAAAGTCTTGAAGACATGACTGTGCCAAGTAGCCTGGGGTCCTGTGACATTTTGGGGATGGCTAATGGACTAGATAACACCCCACCTCCTCCCTGTGTGCACGTGGTTCCCTCTTTTTTCATCCTGTTTGGTTTTATTTTAATTGAATTTTAAATTCAATTAAGATCCTTATTTATTGTTTTAATGTTTTACAGCAGCAGCCCCCTGACCTTTTGGGTGCCAGGGACCGTGGAGGGTGGTTTTTTTCCCCATAGACGGGGAGGGACATGGTTTTGTACTCTGTCTGAATCCTGCACATGCGCAGATGGGGCTTTGCTCACTTGCGTGGCCCAGATCCTGGCTGGCTGCGGCCTTGTGCCAGTCTGAGGCCCAGGGCTTGGGAACCTCTGTTTTATAGTACACTAGCTGATAACCCGGCATTTCCCGGGTATTTATAGATGTCAAGCGTTTGTCTGACAGGGAGCCATTGGGAGGGGCCTTTCTTCCCCCTACTCCCATGCCCATCATCCCTGCCCTCTGCCTTCCTCCTCCCATGCGCTCCTCTTTCCCGCCCTTTCTACGATCCTGGCACTTTGCCTCAAATCCACCAGGGGGTGCCATCTGCCTCTGACAGGAAGCCATTGGGAGGGGCCTTTCTTCTCCCTACTCCCATGCCCATCATCCCTGCCCTCTCCCTTCCCCCTCCCATGCACTCGAGGACGCCGCACTCACCCTCCTTAATGGCCCAGGCGTTCCAGAGTTATGCTGGAACACACAGACACAGAGACACACACATACCCCGAGGACTGTTAGGGGTTTTTCCCCCCCCCTCAGTATTTGTTTCTAGAGGGTAGGTCATCTGTGTACCAAGTTTGGTTGAAATTGCTCGAGCTGTTCCAGAGTTATGCTGGCACATACATACATACAGCCTTTTTTAAATATATATATATTTATAGATAGATAGATAGATAGATAGATAGATAGATAGATAGATAGATAGATAGATAGATAGATAGATAGATAGATAGATAGATAGATAGATAGATAGATAGATAGATAGATAGATAGATAGATTGTAGTTAATGTCTGTAAGCTACCTAGCATCACATTTGGCGGCAGACAACTTTGATTAAATCAATCAATCAGTCAATCAATATTAATTTTCCTTTGTTTTCTTATTTATTCCATTCCAAGCCTATTATAAACATGTCCTCAAATGAACTCTTAGGTCACTTACCTCCTTTGGTTGTCAATTCCTGTTTTCATCTCTTTCCTGACTCAGGAATGAATGCCAGTACTAAAAAGAAAAGACTTGGTAGTTGTAATGTTTTCCCTAAATAGTTTTCAATTGCTAGGACTTCCAATTCCTGCTTTCCCTCTGGAACTGCCTTATGTCATTGGATTTGCCATATTGCAAAGAACCTCTGCAAGGGAACAGCAGTGCTGTGGGCAGATTAATTAAGTTAATTAATTTGTTTCCATTTACATCGGCAGCTTTGAACTCGAAGTCATGTCACCCAAGGCAACCGAATCTGTGTCAGAAGAAAATGGGCGTCTCATAAGCAGCCAGCCTGAAGTGAAAATGAGGAAAGGCCGGAAGAGAGAAAAGAGAAGCAGCGTCATACTTCCAGACAAAAAATCTTCTGACCTTCCTGATATGAAATGTGTAAGTTATTGTTAACAGGGTAATTTTAGTGTCTTTCATATTAGGCACATTTAAACCAATCTTGTATTCTTTCAAGATACAAAAAGCCAATTTGGTCAGGTGACAATCTAACATGTTGTGAAGCTGCATCACTCTGTTTAACAAAGTCAGAGAATCTGCCCTGTAGTTGACATTCTCTGGGTTAATCTGCTGCCTGATACAAGGGCAGATGCTGGGTGGGAGATTGCTTAAGCAATCTGGAGGGGAGCAGCTGGCTGCAAATCTATGGCCTCCAGTTCCAGCTGAGGTTCCTTCAAGATAAATAAATGCTCACTTTGTTAAAGAAACAAAATATCTTGTTACGATACCACAACTTTGCAAACTATGCCATAAACAGAGCAAAGAGATACCTCACTGGCACCTTTTTTTGTGCCATTTATCATCTGAGCACTTTGATCATGCTAATATATCATCAGCCTGAATTTATGTAACTTGCACTGCAAAATTTTATGACAAACCTAGCGGGGGAAATGGCTTCTGAGTATTAAAAATACAATGTCATTAAATGGGGTGGGGGGGAATCCACATCAGTTCAGTAAAGAAGTTTCATCCAATTTTCTTTGCTGCCAAAAAGTTGAACTACATGAAGATCAGGTTAGATCACAGATCCTTTAGAAGAATTATAGCAAAATATGCATTATATCTGGACATAAGCTGTTGATCAGAAACCATTACCCTATCTATTTTTTTAAGCCCAGGAGTAAATTGAGTCTCTTTTATGATTGCCCAAAATATAAAAATAAAGCATTCAAATTTTTTTGCTATTTTAAATTCTAGGATTAGAATTTAGGGTTTTGGGGTTTTTTTTGAAATTATGGTGGCATAAATTGTTAATAATCAGTATGTGCTGTCCTGAAGATTTTGAAAATAATTAAACGTGGGCCCCTATGCCACTTCTTCATTAAATTAGGAAATTGAAAAAAATTAGAAAAAATCAACTTTCTGATATCAAAAACATATCAGGTATATTTATGCGTACATCTTCCATAACCACCCTCCACACTTTTCACTTATTGTCACAATGGAAGGGTATATAGAATGACTCTTATATTTCATTTTAGAATCTGTACTATTTTTAAAAAAACATAAACCTAGTTACCTACCACAGTCTGGCTAAAGGTACGTAGGGCAATCCATAACAAATGCTTCTGATATTCTCTCTCTCTTTCTCTCTCTCTCTCCCTCCCTCCCTCTCTCTCTCTCCCTCTCCCTCTCCCTCTCCCTCTCCCCCCTCTCTCTCCCTCCCTCCCTCCCTCCCTCTCTCTTTCTGTGTGTGTGAGAGAGAGAGAGAGAGAGAGAAACATACTACTTTCCTAATATTATTATTTGTTAAATTTATTTGCTGCCTAATAACATTATAAAAAGTATATTTCTTTGATTACCTGTAAACTGCCAGTTTTTAATATGATCATATCTCATAATATTTTTTTATATTCAAGCAGCAAGATTGAATTCATTCTGAAATGTTTTCATACCATGATCTTATCCATGTCTATTTTAAAAAAATATTTAATAGTTTTTACACCTAGCCAAGTCTAATGTAGAAATAGACCCTGATCTAATAAAGTATTAAAAATGCTAGAGTTAATTTGTGTGGAGAGAGAGAGAAGAGGGAGGGGCATAGGCATTCTGGTACTACCGCTATGAAGATATTTTGGACTTCAGTTTCCATGATCTCTAGCATCATAAAAAAATAAAACATATAAAAGCAATTAAAAAAAAAACATCTATATTTAAAATAAACCATTCACACCACCATGCAAGGGCCAATCAGGGCAACTATTGGCCCCAGGCCTGCCGGAAAAGCCAGGTCTTAACGGCTTTACGGAAGGCCAGTAAGGTGGGGGTAGTACGGATCTCGGGGGGAAGTTGGTTCCACAGAGTCAGAGCGGCTACAGAGAAGGCCCTCCCCCGCGGTCCCGCCAGCCGGCACTGTCTGGCCGACGGGACCTGAAGAAGACCAACCCTGTGCGACCTCACTGGTTGATGGGAGGAATGTGGCATAAGGCGGTCACGCAGATAAACTGGTCCTGAGCCAGATAGGGCTTTAAAGTCTCCGGACACTCTTCAAGGGTAGCCCCATGTAGAGTGCATTGCAATAGTCAAGCCGTGAGGTGATAAGGGCATGAGTGACCGTGAGCAGAGCCTCCTGATCTAAATAGGGCCGCAATTGGTGCACAAGACGTACCTGTGCAAAGGTCCCCCTGGCCACTGCTGTCAGGTGTTGATCTAATCTCAGCTGTGAGTCCAGGAGGACACCCAAATTGCGAGCCCGTTCTGAGGGGATTAAGTTTTCTCCCCCCAGAACGACGGAAGGACGATCAATCTGGTCCTTCGGAGGTAAAATCCACATCCACTCGGTCTTATCTGGGTTTAGCTTGAGTCTGTTAACTCCCATCCAGACCCTTACATCGTCCAGGCACCGGTCTATTACGTCCACCGCTTCACTGAATTGACGAGGGGTGGAAATGTACAGTGATAATTAGTCCACAACAACTAGACAACTCCAAATTATCTCTATCTGGTATAGATTATATTTTCTTTCCTTTTTTTCCTCTGTACCTTTGAGCAAGTTTTATTAGCATTAAAAAAAAGATGAGCAGAAGCTGAAAACTGATTATGCTCTTAGGGCACAATTCAAATTCTATTGGCTTTTAACAGAATAATTCCAGTTGAATTTAAGGCCCAAAATGGCATCCTTAGATCAATAATTGACAGTGATTATATTTACTTAATACATTACTGACTTTCCTGCGTTATCCAAGAACAGTTTCTTTTTGATAACCTCCAATTCAGTAACAGTCCCTTCATACAATATTACTGCGGGGCACAATCAGATTGTAACTATTTTATCTTATATATTAAAAAGTAACCCATTAAAACCAATTTACTTTCTTGAGTTTACACTTTGGCTTTTTGTTGTTGTTATTGTTGTTGTTATGACTGTGCAGCTGTCAAGAAAATATGAATTTATGAGTGATACCAACCTTTCTGAACATCTGGACGTCCCTCAGAAAACATCTGTTCTTCTCAAGCAAATGAGTTTTGCCAGCCGTTCTATGCCAACCATACCAGGTAAGTTAATTAAGAAAGTGAAAGCTCTGCAGTTTTACGCTATCATTAATTTTTAAAAAAACATAAAATTCACCCGTTCATTTAAAAATAACAACACTGCTGTTATGTTATATAATTTTGCCAGAAATTAAATAATACATGAGCAGTTTCAGCATCTTTTGAATCTAGAGTATATATTTTCATGAAGGCAAAACCTACATTGCCTGGTATTCAAATATTTTAAAATCCTTCTTGTCCTTGAATATAAAGTGGGAGGTGCTTGGAGGGGGGGAGAACATCAGCATGTATCTTGGGAAAAGTTCTTTCTGTTTCATGTACATAAACTCACGTTAACACTGCTGAACAATATATAGATAGTCCTCGACTTACAACAGTTCATGTAGTGACCTTTTAGTGAAGTTACAGCAGCACGGAAAAAAGTGAGTTATGACCAACCTTTGTGGCATCCCCGTGATCATGTGATGAAAATTCAGATGCATGGCAACTGGTTCATATTTATGACCGTTGCCGTGTCCAAAGGTCAGGCAATCCCCTTTTGCAGCTTTCTGACCAGCAAAGTCAATGGGGAAGCCAGATTCACTTAACAACCGTGTTACTAACTTAGCAGCTGCAATGATTTGCTTAAGAACTGTGGCAAGAAAGGTCGTAAAGTGGGGCAAAATTCACTTAACAAATGTCTCACTTAGCAACAGAAATTTTGGGCTCAATTGTGGTTGTAAGTCAAGGATTACCTGTACAAAGATATGCCACTTTATTCATACAAGTATTTTTGTTCCATTACATAGGCATTTAAAACAGACAGAGATATAAAATGTAATGTGCTTGTGGTAAAGGTGACTATTTAATATAGTGTTGAAAAAAAACAGAAAAGTAGGCAATGTATATTTGTCATAACCGATAAATGTCAAAATTCATCTAGATACTTGTACATCACAATTCAGCTGTTGTTTTTATTATTTGTATGAGTGATCCCAGCAATTCCCTCCTAAGATTTCATTATTCATGTCTCAAAGAAATGGTTTATCTTGCTGAATTTGTGAACATGGTCTGATAGACTGGGAGAAAGTCTAATTATTTTCCTGTTTCCAAACTCTAGATGACTAGAGTTCTTTTGGAATAAATACTTCCATAAAATAGTGACTGATTAGCTATCTGGATTTTTGAATGTGTGTTTGAAATAGCACTTAGCAATAGCACATAGACTTATATACAGCTTCACAGTGCTTTACAGCCCTCTCTAAGCGGTTTACAGTGTCAGCATATTACCCCCAACAATCTGGGTCCTCATTTTACCTACCTCAGAAGGATGGAAGGCTGAGTCAACCTTGAGCCAGTGAGACTCGAACTGCCAAACTGCTGGCAGCCGGCAGTCAGCAGAAGTAGCCTGAAGTACTGCATTCTAACCACTGCGCCACCATGGCTATAGGAAATACTGTAGTTCCTATATCTGCATGTAGCTTCAAAGAAGCCTAATTGAAAAACGGTTTTCTTCAAGGCCAGAAATAGGAACTGTTTCTACATGCTGGTGCAGAAATGGAAACACGGCAGTCTTATTTGAAATAACATAAAAAGATAGCAAAGATGATGGCTTCATCAGTGGAAATGGATGCTCACTTTCTAATGCTCAATAAGTTGGGGGCAGCAGAATGATGAAATGTATCTTATAAATTCCCACAGAATGGCTCTAACTTTATATATTAAATCTATTTTTTTTTGTCACTGCTTAAAGATGTCAGGGACAATGCTAAAGTAGGAGAACATTTCTCTTCATGTCTCAGTCTTCTGTGGGGAATATCTTTGAAGGATATTCTATCATGTGAATATTCACATAGATTAGTACATTCTAGTCAGAGTTAACCATTTCTGTGAAAAATTAATCTTTAGTCTTATTTGTAACACACACACACACAACACACACACACACACACACACACACACTACCAGAGAGTGAGGGAGAGAAACTGATGATGTAAATCTCTATCATATCTCTATAATCTCTCTCTCTCTCTCTCTCTCTCTCATTTTTGCAATTTACTGATATGCATTCCATTTTGCAACTTTATTTTGACTATGTATACTGCATTGTTTTAAAGCTTTAACTCTATCCATATGCTGTCCAACACTGGAAGAAACAAATGTGTCACAGAGAATCAGTCAGACAAACATTCCACCCATCTTGGAAACAGAAAAGAAAACTCTAAAAAAGAAGAAAATTAACCAGCTCTTCAAAATAGTAAGTGTCAGTGTTTCTGTTCAAATTTTATGCATTCAAACTTAGTTACATTTGTAAGCAACCTGCACATTTCATGTTGGCCTACAGTATTGCATCTACTTAAAATGATAAAAATTAGATCTTTCAAAATCTACACTGTAATACAGATAGTCCTCGACTTATGACTACAGTTGAGCCCAAAATTTCTGTTGCTAAGCAAGACAGTTGTTAAATGAATTTTGCCCCCTTTTATGATCTTTCTTGCGACAGTGAACACTGCAGTTGTTAAGTTAGTAATATGGTTGTTAAGTGAATCTGGGTTCCCCATTTACTTTGCTTGTCAGAAGTTCACAAGAAGTGATCACATGACCCCAGGACACTGCAGCCGTTATAAACATGAGTCAGTTGCCAAGCATTTGAATTTTGATCACGTAACCATGGGGATGCTGCAATAGTCATAAGGGTGAAAAATGGTCATAAGTCACTTTTTTCAGTAACTTCGAACAGTCACAAAATGAACTATTGTAAATCGTGGACTATCTGTAATCCCTGACTTTGGATATATATATAAGCATATATATCCAAAGAAGCACTCCTAGAAGCACGAGGCTGAAGACACAAGCCTGATAATCAGCCTGAAAATGACGAATGAGACTTCGTCGAAACGTTGCAATGACATCTCCAACTTCACGTGGGAGAAAACCCGAATAACCACAGACCTACATACAAATACCCGCGAAAACCTCAAAAAACATATATATATATATATATATATTATTTTATTTTATTTAAAGGGAGACTAGTATAGATCTATTTCAAGCTATTTAGCTCTCATCAGCTTATGGGATTTGAACCTGGAAACCTCAAAAAACATATATATATATATATATATATATTATTTTATTTTATTTTATTTTATTTTATTTTCTATTAGCTAGCAATGGGTTTACAGGAATTTTTAGTACAAAATATGCTTCTTAGTCCATGCCATCTGATCAAAATGCTGGATGTTTTTTGGCTATAGAGTGTCACATTATATTTGAATAGACTGTGCTTCAGTTCTTTGTTTTCATAGATGATGACTGCATTATCATTTTAAAGCACTCCCAATAGATTGTTGCAATTATTATATCAATGATATAATACGATAACAAGCACTGTCAGCTGATTGTTTGGCACAGTTGGGGCGTTTATTTAATGCCATCATACTAACTTAATCAAAGATGATTCAGGACACCTTGACACCTAATATAAAGTATCTCTCAGCATATTGATTTGTTAAAAACATACAGATTGAACATTAACTACAAAAAATATTTTTATGTTAGTTCTCCAGAGACAGAATTTCAGTGTATCAGCATTGTATTTTGATTCCTCAAGGGTTCATTCAAAAATAAATTTCACCTGATTTAATGAAAATATATGCTAGCTTGATTCTTTGAATTTTTCCCATTGTATACTATAGGGAATAAATTAGTCCCAGCAGGAAACGGGAAGGCAAAAAAGCTATTTCTCAGTTCTCCCTTGTCAGTCTTACAGACAATTTTAGACAAGCTGAGGTGGAAATGTTGTCCTGAATATATAGGATTGTTCTGTTCATTCTAGAATCCAGAACCTGAGATTATTTTTGAGACTTGCCAAGTACAGCCCTGTCACCGGGCCAAATAATCATTTTTCATGTAATATGTAGCATGCATATCCTATCTGCTTCTCTGGTTTAGATTTACATTTTCCGATCTATCCCTCAGAGATGTGAACCAAAGCACATCTTTGTTCCTCTTTCTAAATTTGCATTTTGCAAATGTTGTTTTATATATAGCTTCCGTTTGTTGCGGTAATAAATATTTTTAGGAAGGTCATCTAACTTTGCATTGGGGAAATACTTCTGTTCTGGCTGTGCTGGGGAAATAAATATTACTGCTCCTCTCTCCAGATGCTGCATTCCAAGTAAGAGTCCTGATAACTAATTAGAGGAAATCAATTACTTAACTGTATCTATTAATTACTTACATCTTGCTGTCTCCATATCCAGTAGAGAGGGCATGCTGTGGGTTCAATTACATAGGGAGGTACATTTGGCAGTGAGCCTTCTCGGCTGCCACACCTGCATTGTGGAATATCCTTCTCCCTGAGGTTAAGTTGGCACCATCGCTACTAATTTTCTGAAGGTCCCTTAAGACCTGATTGTACATCTAGCCTGGAGATGCCAGAAATCAGGCATTAGCGATGTGACTCTGTTATTATTAAACTCCATTCACCCATTATCTCTTTTGAGCTGTTTTTTACAGTTTTAACGTTTTTAATAAAAGCAAGACATTTGTAAAATAGGTTTTGCCCCATTTTACGATCTTTCTTGCCACAGTTCTTAAGCGAATCATTGCAGCTGCTAAGTTAGTAACGTGGTTGTTAAGTGAATCTGGCTTCCCCATTGGCTTTGCTTGAGAGAAGATTGCAAAAAGTGATCACACGACCCTGGGACACTGCAAGCATCATAAATATGAGTCAGTTGCCAAGCATCTGAATTTTGATCATGGGACCAAGGGATGCTACAACGGTCATAAGTGTGAAAAATGGTCATAAGTCACTTTTTTTCAGTGACATCGTAACTTCGAACGGTCACTAAACGAACTGTTATAAGTTGAGAACTACCTGTAGCTTGCGGGAAGAGGATGAACCTCTTTCCCTAACAGGAAGAACTAAACTTTAAATACATCAGTCACTTAATTAGGCACATGTAATTTGAGTTCATTCAGGCTTTTTACAATAATGTAGCTCTTTCAAGAAAAGAAGCTATTGAAACTGGTGATTGCCTCCAAACCCAATGGGATTTACTCTGACATTTGTTCAGCTACCTTGAGGAAATTAGCAGAGTAACCAAAAGAGCCTCTTAGCTTCCTATTCCTGGTGGGATATCAGAGGATTTCAGATGCATCTCTGAGGCAACTTTTACCAGGTCTCTAAAATTATCCAAGTATTCTTGTTTTATCCAAGAAAAGCCTCTTCTCTAGACTTCAGTGGATTTTTTTCTGTTAACTATGCTTGCTCTGCTTTAAAAGGTATCCTTCCAAGTCTGTAATTTCTTCACTGCATTCCAAATTCTATCTAAACATAGAACATACTGTAGAACATAGAATCATAGAGCTGGAAAGGACCTCAGAGATCTTCTGGTCTAATGCCCATCTCAAAGCAGGAGACCTTATACCATCCCAGTCAAATGGTTGTCTAGTCTGTTTTCGAAAACATCCATTGATGGAGCATCCACAACTGGCACCCAAGCTACTCCATTGATTAGTTGTTCTCACTGTCAGAAAATTTATCCTTACCTATTGGTTGGATCTCTCATTAACCACCCATTACTTTCTGTCTCGTGTTTTGGAGAATAAACCAATCCCCTCTTCTCTGTCACAGCCCCTCAAGTACTGGAAGACAGTTATCATGTCTTCCCCCAATCCCTTTCTTCCAAAAGCCAGCTATTGTGAGAAGTGTGAGAAATATTTTTTTTTCTCATATAATGTTCTTACTTCGCAGTAAGTGTTGGATCTTAATGTGAACTGATTGCTTAGAATAAGGTCACAGAGAAATCCAGATGTTAATATCCAATCTTTTCCTTCTCTTATAGTACAAGTCCAAGCAACCTGAAGATGGAAG
This sequence comes from Thermophis baileyi, assembly GCA_003457575.1. Classification (NCBI taxonomy): domain Eukaryota; kingdom Metazoa; phylum Chordata; class Lepidosauria; order Squamata; family Dipsadidae; genus Thermophis; species Thermophis baileyi. The sequence continues at coordinate 997,162 of QLTV01004086.1, forward strand.
GTGTACGAGTGAACGGCAACCTGATGTCTCAGAGCTGTGAATAAATTCCACTGTTTGAAAGAAAATAATTATAGGCAAATTTTTAAAAAATGATTTTAAATTGGAAATGAAGGTTGGCTTACAATGTTGATAATGTATATAAAATCATTTGTACTATCAGTCAAGACTTAATGCTGTTACACTCCTAAATGCGTGACTTTGGTGATATGCAAGATTTGTTAATCTGTGGGCAAGTTCTTAATCTCAATACGCTGGGAATCAATGACATGAAGTGGTCATTGGAGAAAGCATTGATCTTTCACTGTGCATAGAAAATAATGTAACCCAAATAATGTAACCCTGGACTTGATGTTTACAATTCTTTTGCCTTATATTTGCACTTTGTATTGTGTGTGTGTGTGTGTGTGTGTGTGTGTGTGTGTGTGTATCTGGGTGTGTGTGTGTGTGTATGTGTGTGTGTGTGTGTGTGACAGCAAATATATGTTTGTGGTCATAATCTATTGCATATAATCTATTGTTACCACCTATTCCAATCCTTGTATACTAACATTATAAACTGGATCTTAGTTGATCCCACTGGACTGAAAAATCATTAATGAGGTTTTAAGGTTTGCTAAAATCAAAATTCTATGCAATCAACATCTTACTTGATTCCACGGGAGTCATCACTATGCATTTATCTCCCATTGCCAAAATATCTCTTATGACCTCTCTCTACTATATTTTATTGCTTGTTCCTGGAAAAAAAAAAGGTGGCTTAGTGACATATTTGTTTCATATTAGGAAGCAGACTGACTTTCTTGGCTTAAGCAGTTGTTTTCCAAAATTGATCATACCGGTCATCTCTGGCATTGTACTGTCATTAATTATTGAGTTGTAATAGCCCAGGCTAAGTTTGCCCACAGGTTGATAAAAAACAAAAATTGTAATATTTTAGTACCACAGTATGTTTTTAAAATGTTCTGTCATAAACTGTGTCATCTTTCTTTTAGGAAGTCATTTCAAGAAATATATCTTTATTGGTTCATTATGCCAACATTATGTCAAAATATTCATTAGTTTCTGTAATTTTTAGCTGAAGCACACAGTACAACTGCTTTGATCTAATAAACATATGATCAAAGGGACTTCTTTTTTTAAAAAGTGTTCAACTTCTTGCCTCAAGGAGGTGCAACTGAAAGTTACTTCGGAATTTCTACAAGAACGGGGGTGTGGTATTAACTTATTCTTAATAATTGATATTCTGATGTTGTAGACTTTTAAAATAAGGGAGCCCAGCATCGCTTACTATTTGTTTCCCCTTACTTGAAATATTCATTAGCACAAAAAACAATCCAGCCTGAATTATGAGGCAGCTGTGGTTGGATTTTTCTTTGGAGTCTGCAGTCGCTATCTCTATAACACATAGAATATTGGAAAATATAAATGCACCAGTTCAAGTCCTCCTGTTCAATTTATTTCCATGTCATGTGAGTCTTGTAGGACTATAGGTAGTTCTCGACTTAAGACGTCAATTGAGCCCAAAATTTATGTTGCTAAGTGAAACATTTGTTAAGTGAATTTTGCCCCATTTTGAGACCTTCCTTGCCACAGTTGTTAAGTGGATCACTGCAGTTGTTAACTTAGTAACACATTGTTAAGTGAATCTGGTTTCCGCATTGACTTTGCTTGTCAGAAGGTCACAAAAGGTGATCGCATGATCTTGGGACACAGCAAAGGTCATAAATCTGAGTTAGTTGCCAAGCATCTGAACTTTAATCACATGACCATGGGGATGCTGCAATGGTTGTAAGTGTGAAAAACAGTCATAAATCACTTTTTTCAGTGCCGTTGTAACTTGGAATGGTTACTAAATGAACTCTTGTAAATTGAGGACTACCTGTGCAAGCTTTCTTGGCATTTATTCCCAAAATCTGGAACTCCAGAAGTCAGAAGTCCAGAAGTTCCAAGATCTGGAACTAGATCTGTCTAATTTTCTCTGTTATTCATTTATTTATCAAAATTTATGAAAATTTATATGGCCACCCAACTCATTCTTAGTGACACTGGGCAGCTTACAAAGATAACAACCCAATATATATTTAAAAAAAACAATAAAAAGCAATAACCCCCCTTCTTCCATCAAGAGGCAAAAACATTTATTTTGGCAAAAATATTATATACATCGCATCAGCAGGAAAAACATATTTCTGCAGAAACATTACATGCACTCTGGTTTTGCTGATAAATTGTGTAAGGTGTTCTGTCCTTTATTGATATTTATTTATGTTTTGATTGTGAACTTATAAAAGCACTTCACTCTCCTCATTTAGAATGGACTGTTTCTAGTGGTTAATGTTAATAAAATAATACTTACCATAATGTTTATAACCTATCAGAAGTATTGAGTTATAGATTGTCTTTTGATAAAGTTTTCAAGTGCTCACTGTATAGCAATGAAGAAAAATAACTCTACAATCTCTGTTTCTAAATATCCCTTTTCCCATTTTAATGATCTCATACTTACAGCTTAGTTGGTAGAACAAAAAATCAGATGCTGTAACACGTACAGTTTTCACACAGGGAGTGAATCATCCTGACACCATCAAGTGTTGAATGAATAAGTTATTATTTTTCTTTTTTCCATCATCGGATCTGAAGAGTGCTGCTCATTGCTTAATATTAATTCTCTGATATACAGGCTTTCCCTAACATGAAGCTCTTTGTTTAGCATACTTGTTAAAATATTTGTATAGAAACAAGGCATGTCAAGTTGAAGGGAGTTAATTTCATTTCTAATTGAAAATAGAAAATATGTTGTTCGGGCTCCCTTTTTTCCTTCTGTTGCTTGGAAATAGATGATAATGACTCGTGCTTGAAAATAGTAATATTGTATGTGACTGTGCATACTTAACTTTTAATAGAAATGTGAAAAATCTATTTGATTTTCCTTTTTTAAAAAACAAAAAGCAAGCTTAAAATAACTCTTATTTCATTATACATTTGAAAACTCAGGTAAGTATAACTTGTGCATCAGTAAAACTAAGGTTATTAAATTAACATATAGCAATAGCACTTAAACTAATATACCGCTTCACAGTGCTTTACAGCTCTCTCTAAGCGGTTTACAGAGTCAGCATATTGCCCCCAACAATCTGGGTCCTCATTTTACCCACCTCGGAAGGATGGAAGGCTGAGTCAACCTTGAGCCTGGTGAGATTCGAAGTGGCTTATTAATGGTGTAATTCTGCTCAGTTTATTGAGAAGTAGTTCCCTCTGTATCCAGATCCCTCTGGATCTAAAGGGCTCCATTCATGGATAAAGGTGGGTAGGAATTGATGAAGCTTTTGTATATGTTTTCATGCAATGATTTGTTTATTTATGTGGCACTATGTTTTTTATTATTTTTTTCTGTTTGAATTTGTGAACTGCCCTCAGTTATTTTGGAGTCAGATGGTAATAAACCCAATAAATAAATGCCATCACTCAACATTATATACTATAGTGACTGGCAGAGATTCTTTACAATTTTAGACCAGGGTTTTCCACATATACTTGATAGTGGTAAGGATTTATTTTCCTTGCAAAGCATATAGGAGTAGAAAGAAAAATCCTTGCCCAATTTTAGAATGTTCTGAAATTTCACTGAACATTCTTCAGTACACCTTATTTGAGTGGTCTAGGGCCATAATGCAGCCCCTCATCTTCCAGAGAGAGCCCAAAAGGTTCTCCAGTGACAAAGTAACTCCACTAGAACAAATGTGGCTAATAGAAGAGAATATTCATAGATCAAGGTTGAACTATGGGGTCAATTTAGGTAATGAAATATCTGTAAGAAAACAACTAAGATCAGGGAGCATCAAGGACCCCACAGAAGTGGGACTGATTCTATTCTTCCTGATTAGATGTTGTAATGTGTCTTAAAAGAGTTATGATGAGCTGCATCTTTTCCCATTATGTATTGTGGCTTCTACAGAGCAGTAAAATGTGGAAATTCTAAATAGTAATATAAAAGAAAACCATGAATAATTCATATGAGTGGGACTCAGTAAGAATATATTCTATATGCATTCTTTGTAATCTCTATGTAGACTTCGAGTCTTGGGTGTTCACAAATGAACAAGTGTTCTAGAAGTTAACCTATTGTGCTCACAATAGAGTTGCCAAACTATTACGTCTAGAATTTGGGGAAAACAGCAGTGGATAAGCACTCCTAATTTTGTCCATGTAGTGCCTTGGTAGTACTGTATAAACTTAATTTTCATCTACTGCCTTAGTATACCGTATAAACTGGTTGGATGAATGACAAGTCCAAGGAAGAAACGGAGTGAAAATCGGATGGTCTATCTCCTGTTTGGTAGCGGAATTTGAAAGAACATTATTAATTACAGTACGCAATAAAACAAAGTTACTGACAAATTTCTGATCACGTTCCATACTGTGCATCTTATTTTTAGAAGTTATAATGGAATTTAAAGGGTCATTTGTCTAAACAAGATTCAAGCATTCCACACATACTTAAAGAGAAGATCTGCTGAAGATCCCCCTTCAAATGAGAGGGTGGGAGCAGAGGTGGGATTCAGCCGGTTCGGATTGGTTTGGGCGAACCGGTAGTAGTGACCTGCGCCCACCCACCCCGGTGCTATGCCGTCCTATTTAGCCACGTTTTCTAAGCCGCACGCATGCATGCAAGCCGCGCGCGTGAGCAAAGCGCATGCGTGGAAGGCCGCACGAGTGAAGTGAGCGTGCGCACGTGCATGCTAACATTTTCAGTGCTGGGCGAACCGGTAGGTAAATTATGTGAAGCCCACCTCTGGGTGGGAGCAGGGCTGCAAAAGTATTTTGGCAATTAATCTTCTTACAACATGAAATGTCCCTAACTTCTCAGCCTTTAGGAGAAGTTGTAAGAGCTGGCTGTCTTGCAGAGCAATGAGTATTAATGGTTTGAGAACTTGTCATAGGTAAGTAAGTAGGTTTATATTAAAATTAACTCAGTCATATAGACAAATAGAGAAAAGGTTCAATTCATTTTATCAACTTTTTATCAACTGATTAGTCAGTTCCAGATTCTTAAGTTGGTTCCTGCAAGTCATTGCCAGAATTTATGGCTTGGTGTGAAGTAGGGTGAACAAGACTCATCTGTTTCCATAGCCTTCATTCCAACATCTCAGTTCAATATAGTTTGAGCTACTATGCATCAAAGTTAGTATTCTGATGCTACCTCAAATCTACAGAATCCTGGTTTGTTAAATGTTCATGCATTGACTATGTTTTAATTTGAATTGAGATGTATATAGTATAAAAGTTTCTACACCCAACAAATCAACAAAAGAAGTAAGCATTCTCCTTGTCAATGTTTTGCTCCAAGAAAGGTGGAGAAGGGATACCTCAGCAACAATAAAGCTACTAAAATAGTCCTGTGGGTCCAAGTACATTATTTTATTGCAGCTGAATCATATCTTCCCTCTCTCTAGAGAAATATTTCTAGAGACCTCATGTTGAATAATCCTTTATCACTGCAGATCATAATTCATGCAACTATGGAAATGAATGTTGAAAGAGTCACTCATAGTAATGTAAAGTTGAACTCAGTGACTTTTGTCACATCTTTGTGGAGCCCATCCAAAATTAACCACTGTAACCCTGTTTAATTTTAAAAGTCAGTCAGAGGTATAGGGTATTGGTTAAATATTTCAGATTAAGTTCCTGTGACAACCCTCCAGGAAGATTAAATTGCAAACATTCATCTCATTCCTTTACTATATTACTAGTGAATCTAAGAAAATCCTCTTTTGGGAAGCATGGCATTAAAGTCTTAAGTTTTCCTTCCAAGTAAGTACAGTGTATGTATTCATTTTTTAAAAAAGTGCTTTTAATTGGTATAATTAAAATTCACACTCTTTTTGACAATAAATTTTCTAATGATTCATGTCTGAATACGAGCCAGCATTATAAAAGAATACTTTCCCCTCATTTCACCTCCATATATATTTAGACATGGGCTGCATATGTCCTTCTTGCAAAGGAAAGAAAAAAAAAGTTCTGATGTAACTTTTATACAAGTTATAATTTTCATATCTAATGTGGCTTCAAGTCCCTCACATTTTATCTTTGCACACAAGGGAATGAATAATGGGGTTGCTCTCCTTGATTAATTAAAATTAAATTAACCTTGATTAATCAAAATTAAATTAACCTTCATTAATTAAAATTAAAAGTGTTTCAGGAACAATCTGTTAGTTGGGGCCCATCTACATTTTTTTTTAAAAAAGGAGGAAAACTTCTTTTTGTTCATTATGTCTGCAATTCCAGTGACAAACTGACCGACGTGCTATATGTTATTCCAGATTAAAAGATACATTCATTCCCAGCAGTATCAATCATGAAATACTTTAAAGCATACAAATTGTTGATTTAAAAGTAGATATCTGTTCGTTTCTATAAATGCCTGAGTAATTTGAGGAACTTTTTATATTTCTAAAAAGGATTACATACCTGGAGGCAACAGAATAGAAAAGGAAGTACTGAAGAAAATCACAAAATACAAAGACCTGCAAACAGAAGTGGAGCAAAACTATGGCAAAAGAAAACAACGATAGTATCAATAGAAATAGGCACCTTGGGTGCAATCCCAAAACATCTGGAGTACCACTTGAACACTCTTGGCACTGAAAAAAAAAATCACCATCTGTCAATTGCAAAGGCAGCCTTACTTGGAACAGCTTGCATCCCGTAATAATATTTTTAACACCATGAAACATCAACATCTTCCTATCCCAGATTCTGAGAAAGGACTCAATTGATGGACAAAAATGCCAAATCCAGTCTAAATATCTGGCCGAGGGTGCAATGAACCATAATGATAATCCAACACTAGAGGGCACTGTCAGAGTGTTCTGTATCTTCTGCTGCCATCTAGTGATGAATTGGTGTTTTTGCACTCAGATATGGTAGTCCTGAAGATTGCATAAGTAGCTTGTGAAGGTTTGGGTAGCAATCTTTATCATCCCTGAATATAAGAATGTATTTTTTTCAGTGTACTTCCAGTAGCGTTCACAAGAGGGAGCTATTTATCTATAATATTCAAAACTGAATCAGTCAAGTAACTGAACATTCTAGGTCAGCAAGTTAACTCCACATTAAAGGGGGGGGGGTTGTTTAATTGTATATTAAGCTCTTTAGAAATGCATTGGAAATTTTTCGGCATTTTAAAATACAGATTCAAAGAGCCCTACATTTTAATAGCATTTCTGTAACATTCAGCATAAAAGAATCTCTACAGCTGCAAATTTGCACCCACTTTTGGGGAATACGGCTCATTGTACCTGAACTACAGTAACTGCTGAAAAAAACCTATGTGGAATTCTTGCCGTCTAGGAAAAGTGAATGTTTTTGATTGGAGCAATGTTTATCAGATAATATTTCTAGGCATTTATAAACCTAAAGCATGTTTCTACACACTAAGCAATAACATGTGTTCAAAATATTATTGTCAATGTTGCATGATACCAGGAAACAAAGAAAACCAAACTGCATTTGTGGTGAGTGCGATTTAACAGTTAACATTTGTTCTTCCTAAGTTTCAAGGGCTTGCCCTGCGGTTAAGAAGTGTACTTCATTTATCAAACAAAAGTGAGACCGTTAAGCCAAAGTGATAACTTGGTGTAGCCCATGGAGAGTCAAAGTCTCATAGCGTTCAATGAAATAAAAAATTCTTTATAAAGATAAGCCTTTTGACATCTGTGGAATACCACACATAATAAAAAGTGTTCAATTATGGAAGCAGGTTTCAGCATGCACATGGGGGGGGGGGAAAGCTGGCAATTATTTGTTTTCTCTTTCCCTGCTAAAGTGTAAGGAACACTTTGATGGACACTTCAGTACCTCTTGAACGTCCACGTTGAAATCATTACAGTATTACCATTTCACTACAAATCCATACAGGAGATTTCCTTGTCAGTTTTAAAACAGATTTGGGGTTTGTTTGTTTTTTTGTATGAAGTCTTTTACCTTATGGCCTTACATCAGTTTTCTCAAATCTAACATTTCTATACATGGCAGCTTTAAATATTTACAGCCAATATGATCATTATGCTGCCCCAAAGAATCTTGTATGAGACTGTATGGAGAGTACAGCTTTTGCTTCTCCGTTTCCATTGCCTTCTTCCCAGTTTTGGTGCCAAGAGAATGGATGGAAAACACCCTAACTGCACATCTGAAATTTGATAATAGTGACCAAGGTTTAGAAGCTATTTATGTATGACTGCATTTGATTGAATTTTTATTTATTTGAAAATGTGCCTTTAAAACAATCATATTTATGAATTGGGAAGAATTGAGAACTATCAATCTGTTCATGCAGCTGCACAAATTAATTTGTTGGCCTAATACTCCCTGAACAATATTCAGAATATTAATTCTGAATGTCCAAAGAACCATAGTTGGATTGCTCTTGAAAGTAAATGCAAATTGGAGTTAAATTGTCTAATTAACTGGAAACCTGAACAGTATTTTTTCAAAGGGTTTCAGTATTGATATCCACCTTCCTAATATGAGTCTAATCTAGACAGCATACTAAAAAGCAGAGACATCACCCTGCCAACAAAAGTGTGTATAGTCAAGGCTATGGTTTTCCCAGTTGCAATGTATGGCTGTGAAAGTTGGACCATAAGAAAGGCTGAGCGCCAAAGAATTGAGGCCTTTGAACTATGGTGCTGGAGAAGACTCCTGCGAGTCCCTTGGACTGCAAGGCGATCAAACCGGTCAGTCCTAGAGGAGATCAACCCTGACTGCTCTTTAGAAGGCCAGATCCTGAAGATGAAACTCAAATACTTTGGCCACCTAATGAGAAGGAAGGACTCACTGGAGAAGAGCCTAATGCTGGGAAAGATTGAGGGCAAAAGAAGAAGGGGACGACAGAGAATGAGGTGGCTGAATGGAGTCACTGAAGCAGTCAGCGTGAGATTAAATGGACTCCGGGGGATGGTAGAGGACAGGAAGGCCTGGAGGAATGTTGTCCATGGGGTTGCGATGGGTCGGACACGACTTTGCGACTAACAACAACAACAATATGAGTCTATCCTGTATTAAGGTCCATGTACCTCCTCCACAAGCTATTGTTTACTAGGGAGACTGCAATCCGAGATAAACTAGTGCCTTTTCTCATATCAATTCCATATAGCTTATGAAGTGAAATAATCTTTCCATGTTACAGCATCTGTTGTAGTGGTAGGGAGCTTTTCGACTGGCTTTCCTATTTTCTGACTACTACATCCATTTTCCATGGTAATTGTGGATTATGGGATCCGTTGTCCAAAACCATGAGGATGGATGTGCTTCAGCTAAGAAAGTCTGCCTTCAAATCTAACATTCTTCAAGCCTAACAATTATTTTGCAAAGATATAAAGAATATTGCCACTCTAAACAAGGACAAGTCAGTTATTGCTTACGCCTTTGATTAAAAGAAATATGTTAAGTCTTCTTACGATTGCTGCACAAAGCTGATCTTATATTGAAATATTGTTGATTTAACCTGTCACAGTCCTATGTTCTTTCTGGATAGATTCTTTTAATCCAGACTGTGCAGCCTGAAATCCAAAATGGGATTGGAATGGAAAGAATAACTATGGATCAAGATATCAATTACATAAGAATCAATTAAAATGTAATTAAATACATTGAAAAACATTGAATCATTCCTCTTCTGATCTCATGGAAATTATGATTTTATAGTGGGACAGATTGGAAGGGACTGTATTTTAAGTGGCACTGTTTCAGCAGTTATAAGCTGAAGGAAGGTCACAGGTACGGCCCTCACATCTAGAGGAAGTTACCTGGGATGGAAAAGCAGCACCTCCTGAATCCTCTGTGATGTAATTTCCTAAATTCCAGTGCACTCTGTAATTTTTTTTATTAAACACCTACTCCTAATTAGTTTGTGTGCCAGGCATAATTTTCTGTCAAGCAAGGATTGTCCTACATGCATTGTCTCTTTCCTATATTAATTGTTATATTTAAGACTCTCACATTATTCCTCAGATTAAAACCTGAACTTTTGTTAAAAAAAAATCTGAGCAGGTTTGATGGGAAAGCTATCCATTTTTTTCAGTGATCTATTACTCTAGCATGTCCTGTCATGTCAATCTTGCCTGTGCTATGGTATCTCTGTGCAGCTTGTATGTTTTTGCAAGGTGATCAGCATTTTTGTCACCTTGTTCTGGCTAAATAACTTTTCAGATTCATCTGGGCATTGCAATATGTCTTCATACATGTTTCTGCATATAGACATCCTTGGAAGAACCTAAAAAAAATACTGCTGTGACCTTAAACCAGAGGTGGATTCCTCCCAGTTTGGATCGGTTCTATAGAACCACTAGTAACTTGGCGGCCTGGGTCACTAGAACTGGTAGCGACCCAGGTCTGCCACGGCCACGAACCGGTTCTTTCGGCGGCGCCATAGGTAGCGCCATCTTGTTTTTTGCTTCTGCACATGTGCCGAAGGTTTTTTTAAGCACTGTGCATGCGCAAAGCGTGCCCGTGTGGCATGACACTGAGCGAACCAGCAGCAAAGAAAACCAGAACCCACCCCTGCCTTAAACGGGTTGATCATGTGGCAATTTGTATTGGCTTCTTTTAAAGGTATGTCGACTGAAGAATTTGGAACAATACTTTAGGTGGAAAGGAAAGATGTGATGACTCCTGTTGAAAGATGTATATTGTGGTGGAGCCTCTGAGACACATTTATGTAAATTTGATCTTTAGGGCGATTGTAAATATCCCCTAATGGAGGGATTACCCTGAAAGATTTTTTAAAATAATAAGCAACAGCATTTTTCTTTCTTTCAAGATTGTCAAAGAATATTTTCATTGGGGTATTCATTTATTTATCTTATGTTTTTATGAGCCCTCAATTGCATAGTTACCAGACTTGGGAAAAACTTATAGGGAGACAGAAACTCAGAAGGATCCCTTATCACAGCAATAGATAAAAAGGAAAGGCTTCACCTGCTGAATTTGTGTGTGTTGCTCCCTGGTGAGCAACTCTGAATCTCAGGACATTTCTTAGACACACACATTCAATAAAAAAATCTTCTGGCTAGTTTCTTGACATTTTGTAGTGGGAAATGTGTTGACATTAAAATGGAAAGCTTAACACGGACTTAATGTGTTTAAAACAAGCATAGAAAGTCCTTCTTCTACCATGAGTGTGATGTAGCCCAGCCCCCTTTGCTTTATTTCCTGAGTCCCTCCCGTCTTGTTAAGCCTGGCCCCCATCTCTTCCTGAATATGTAATCAATTCTAGCATCCCTTTTCTTAAGTGCCGAAAAAGTTTAGAAAAAGGTAATAGAAAGGCATTGGATATGCTACGCATAATGCAAGACGTATGCAGAATTATAATATACTGTAGCTGCTGATTTTTTTTTAGCATTAACTTAGAACTTCAAATGACACATAAAATTATACATTCTGTGGACACCGTTGGGTATATTAGCTCCTCTAGTTTCGTGTAGAAAGCTGTCTTTTTCCTTCTATATTATGTGGCTTTCCTTATCATTTATATCTTCATGTTGAAAAGCTCTCGAGACATTTCTGGGAGTCATGTATCTGATGAAGACGTAGGCAGACATGTGCCCATTAAAAAGGAAGCAACTGTAAATATGCATTAGTCTGATTTGACATTGTTTTTTTAAAAGTCAATTTTCCTAAATCATGAAAACTAGTAAAGTTGAAAAGTACCTGACATGGGCTTTGTTTAATCCCAAAGTATAAACTTCAAGATTTGGTCATTTCCTCTGACTGGTATGACCAGGCCAAGATGATGATGATGATGATGATGATGATGATGATGATGATGATGATGATGATGATGATTAGCAATAGCACTTAGCACTTAGACTTATATACCGCTTCATAGTGCTTTACAGCCCTCTCTAAGCGGTTCACAGAGTCAGCATATTGCCCCCAACAATCTGGGTCCTCATTTTACCCACCTCGGAAGGATGGAAGGCTGAGTCAACCTTGAGCCGGTGAGATTTGAACCGCCGAACTGCAGCTAGCAGTCAGCTGAAGTAGCCTGCAGTGCTGCACTCTAACCACTGCGCCACCTCGGCTCATGATGATGATGATGACGATGACAACAACAACAGCAACAACAACAAAGTGAGTTACAATCTGGTGCATTCTCACCAGGCAAGTAGTTTCCTTGAACATTGTGAGAGTTTTTTTCCCCCTGAGCAAACACCCCATCAGATTTGTTATGTCACTGAACAGCTTCCAAGCAAATAACACATTTCTTCTCTAGTTAATGCACAGATAATAGCTTTGATAGTGCAAAATTTGAGGATTCCTGAACTGGGAAATAGTATTTTTTTTTTAAAAAAAGTTTCTCATCTGCCTTTGCAACTCTAAAGTTTTTTTGGGGGGGAATAAGTTCCTAAACTGCCTTTGTCTTTACTGCTGTGATCTAACTGAATTTGAAGAACAGGATCATCAGTTTTACCTGCAAGTAATTTTCAGCTTGCTTCCTGTCAATCATACTAGTGGAAAATTCCTCCATTCATTTAAAAAAGATAAACAGTTGTAACTTTCAAATTTGGTTAATGTGACATCTATTACTGGCTTGAGCTGTCAGCATTCCAAAAAAGGGATATCACCCTGATCTCCAGCCTATCAGGATGCACGAGGCTGAGTCTTGGAAAGTAAACCTAAACATTTACAGGTGTATAAGTACTGGAGCTAGCTAGCACAGATGATGCACCTGTCTCAGGGAAAGGACTAACACAGGTGTGTTGGAACTTGGGCTACTGCCAGAGCTAGATTATGAGCTCATTTGATCCACAGATACACTCACCTCCACGCTGCAGCCCGCAATTTCCAAGCATCGGACAGGAACCACCTGAAATGAATATCTACTATGAAAATTTCTTCCACCCACAGAGCGTTCCTAGTCCGCAACGGCCCACCAACTTTGAAACAGGGGACTACTCTGCTGCACCCAATCCTTACTTGTGGTTAAATGGACCTTCCATTAATTCTCCACCTTACCTGCCAGGATCCAATGGCAGTCCATACATCCCACCAACCTATGGAATGCAAAGGCAGCTCTTGCCCAACATGCATTGCTTGACAGGGAATGAAATGGGCTGGCTCCCTATGCCTTCTCAAGAGGAGCTGATGAAGCTGGTCAGACCACCTTATTCCTACTCTGCCCTGATTGCCATGGCCATCCATGGGGCACCAGAGAAGAGGCTGACGCTCAGTCAGATCTACCAGTATGTGGCAGACAACTTTCCCTTCTATAATAAAAGCAAGGCTGGTTGGCAGAACTCCATTCGTCACAACCTGTCCCTCAACGACTGCTTCAAGAAGGTGCCCCGGGATGAAGATGATCCAGGTAAGAAGCTTTCTTAATACTCACTTTGCTCTTCAGTTTACCATGATTTCAGCCAAAAGATCTTCTGAGCCAGGTTCTGATTCTGTTTCACTCACAGTAAATACAGGCAGGGTCTCTACAAGAGGCTTTTTGGTGTCTTTTAACTCATCTAATCATAATTGTGCCACAATAACAAGGATGGGCTTTAGATCAGCACAGGAAAGGCCGGTTGATGGTAAAAAAGACAGTGTGGTGTGGGTCACTGGGGCAAAATGGCTTGAGACCACCTAAACTGCAGAGATGCTTCCTCCTTTACCAAATTCACATGACTTGATAGTCACAAATATAATTCCCTAAGCCACACTTTGCCTGCGTTTGATTCTATGCCTTTAACAGTTCTGTGATAAGAAGAAGTTGGCAATTGATCATTCTGTGCTCTGAGAAGCGTTGCCTGTTGAGTAAAGACACTGGAGCATTTTTCCTGTGGTCAGTTGGCTCTTTCCCTGGCTGTGAAATGAACTGTTTCTTCCTTATAATTTCTTGGTGGATAAAACAATTGCTGGGAGACACTTCCAAATACCCTCCCTCATTCCTACCTGCAGTCTTGCCCTAGGTCAAATTCTGCTTTGTTTCAGTAAATTGTCCTGATGCTAATTAGGGGTCTGTCAAGTATTTTGTTGGAGAAGTAGGGATTTTTTGTATGTCTGATAAGCACGAACTGTTAAAAGTTCAGTTTTACCTCAAGGCAACCTGGACAGGGCCTGGCCAGAGTTATTTGAATACAAGCCGCCTCTCATCCCTTTTTTTTTTTTAAAGGGTGTTGCCCAATCTACTTTTTTTTCCTGAATCCAAGCCAAACTAAGCCTTGAGAACCTGCTCTTTGTTGGCTTCAGTTATATTTATGTTTTCTTGCTCTTGTTCTAACAGGGAAAGGCAATTATTGGACTCTGGATCCCAACTGTGAGAAGATGTTTGACAATGGAAATTTTCGGCGAAAAAGGAAGAAGAAATCTGATTGTAATGCCAGCACGGTGACTTTGGGTTCTGACAAATCAGAGGACAATGCTTTAAGTGGCAGTCCCAAGGCTCCAGAACATCAAGATATTTTGGAAAACTCATCGGGAACCGAGAGTTCACCTGAAAAGAGATCTCCCCCACCACCATCCACTACTCCCTGCCTCAACAATTTTCTCTCCAGCATGACAGCTTACATGAACGGGTCCAATTCAGTGAACCGCTCGGTGCCCCTGGGACTTGGCACTGATGCTGGGGACAAAATGGGACAGAATATGGTAGGCTTCAACACATACACACCTCTTCCCAGTCACGGGGGTGGTGAATGGTCCAATTCCATGTCCTCTGGTCATCTTGGCTATAGCAGTTCAGTGCTTAACCAGTTCAACACCAGTTTCTACAACAGCCTGTCTGTCAATAATACTCTGTATGCAAGAGAGGGAACTGAGGTGTAAACAAATGGAGGCCTTGTGACAGGAGGAGTCTTGTGTAAGAAGTCAGAAAGAGGAACTATGTCAGGGAAAGGACTTCATGTGAGCTACCCTCTTCCCCATTTTTCTTAGACAGACCAAAGTTTCTCTATTAACATGTTTCCAGGCAATGATGTTCATAGAATTCAGCGGCTTCAAATCATACAAAGACTTCTACTCCTCATAAAAATTGTAAAGAAGAGCATATCCTTTTCACTTTCACATTAGTCAATCAGAAATAATTGGTTTCAGACTTTTTGACATTAAAGCAGAACAGAGTGATCTCTTCAGACATAAATACACCTTTGGAAAACCCACCCTCTTTTTGCTTTCTCTGCATTCCATTTGAATACAAGAATACCATAAAGTAAAGCATGGTAATATTCACTAATTGGGTTGAATTAGTTGGACTTTCTTCTTATCTGAAAACATGGCATGATCCAGCTGATATTAAGTATGCTTAATATCTCACTTATTGGATGGGAGAAAGCTTATGCTTCTCATCCGTTAAAAATACATTTTTACTTTTTACTACTGAAATCTACTGTTTTATCAGTGTAAAGTGACATGGAGAGAAGAAAACAAAGTGATGGAAGTGTTCTTAAATAAGAATATATATAAATAAAAACTTGACTTTTTATCATCCTATTTTTTTGTTTACAGATATCAAAAAAACCCTAGAAAACTCAATTTATTTTTCAGTCAGGTGAATTTAGTCAAAAGTGTCCTAATCACCAAAGGCAATGGTATGTGATATATATAATGTTAGATGGTAGTTGTTGAAGAACGAAGTGTAGAGTTTCTGCATTGTACAAACCCAAACTCTTGCTTCTGAAAACAAGGTTTAGTTTGGGTTTGGTGGTGTAGGCAGAATGCTATTGTTGTGAAGTATAATAGAAAAGCTCTCCTGGAAGATATAAAAGATAAGACACCACACTTCTAAACATATGTGCACATATATTTTATCAACACCTGACAACTCATGAGGAAATTGCTATTAAATCTGCCTTTTTCTTTTCTAAGACCTAATATATCTTCTGTGCTTGTACTTAAAAACCTAAGCTCAATTTATACACACTTTCCTTATGCATTATATAGTGTTGGCTAAAGTTAGGGTGGGAAGTCATGTTTCTGTCAAGGGCTAAAATTGAATTGGATGAAAATCTGTTGCAGGCTGCCCTTTTATTTCCCACAGCAAGAGTCAAAACTATTTGGGTTTACTCCTCTGACTTTTTAATGCCTTCTTATGCTCTCCTTCTTCCTCCCACCCATGATGTCTGCATAGATTTCCCCCCCCCCCGTGTTTGCCTCCCACCCATGATGTCTGCATAGATTTCCCCCCCCCCAGTGTTTGATTCTGAAGCCTTAGAAAGAGCCTTAGTAGATTGAAAGACATTACATACTCCTGTCAAAAATGTGTAGCCGTTGCATATGACAATCCTAGTGAGGCTTCAGTGGTGCTTACACTTGATCCAGTAAAAGTCCAAAGGAGTGTAAATGCCCTCAGGCGAATGGGGCAAAAATAAAATCACTGCTCCTGGAGATTTCTTATTCTGTCTATTTTTGATTCTGATGTCATTATGGGGGGGGGGAATGCAAGGGAGACTTTTCTAATAAAATATTTGTCTACCAATGTGTATGTGTGTGTGTACTGAGCTGGAAGCACACCATGGGTGCCAAACCAAATAAGATAAAAATGGATGATGGTGACATTCTTTTGACAACTGTTCCTTTTTATGATGCTTTAACTTGCAATTTTCTCCTGGGTCAAACCAGTATAACATATTATCATTTGACAGAATGAACAATGCAATGTCTGTCTGCATGCCTGATCTTTTGACTTCAATCCCTCTGAGCAACACACATGAATAACAAAAGAACACTTGAAGCAATGGGACAAAAAATGCCATCTGTGGCTGCTCCTGTCTTTCCACATGCTCTTCTTTGATTGCAAATGTCCTTGGAGGCTGGGTATTAAATGAGGGACAAATTATCTGATATATTAAAATCAAAAGGAACATGGGCTGCACTTTCTGATTTGCCATGCAACAATATTAAGTAGATGCATGGCTCTGTCAATGAAATCAGTAGGATTCGGTGATCTTACTCCCAATTCTCTTTTAAAGCAAAGGATGTCAGAAGGAAATGCAATGGCTGTGTTTCTAATACGTGACTATATTGTGCCAATAAGTGATTCTTGCCAAAATCGCCTATGCTACAAAAAGCTGAGATTTACTGTAGTTCTATTTGGGGGTAGGATAATGGAAATGGGGGAGAACAACCACCATATACAGTTGGAGGTGTGAGGGTCTAATTAAAATGCATATTACAAAATATAAGTAGGCGGGGGGGGGAATCCCTATTCGTGCAGTGTAACAGTTGATAATTTTTCTCAAGTTCTTAGATAAAGATCTTGATGTTTTGTGGCCCTATAAAATCTCTATTTAAAACTTTGCTACTGGAAAGGAATTCTGCCACAGATGAGTAGAGACCAACTCAGGAGAAATGAGAAATGCCACCTTCATCCCCAATGTATCTTGCCTGACATCATTCATGCTCCATCTCAATAAAGCTGTCTCAATGTCTACCACCCCCTGAATAAGAACAGGCAACACATTTTAGCTGAATTCTGTGGTGTTGTTTTGACAGTCCTAGAGGAGATCAACCCTGACTGCTCTTTAGAAGGCCAGTTCCTGAAGATGAAACTCAAATACTTTGGCCACCTAATGAGAAGGAAGGACTCACTGGAGAAGAGCCTAATGCTGGGAACGATTCAGGGCAAAAGAAGAAGGGGACAACAGAGAATGAGGTGGCTGGATGGAGTCACTGAAGCAGTAGGCATGAGCTTAAATGGACTCCAGAGGATGGTATAGGACAGGAAGGCCTGGAGGAACATTGTCCATGGGGTCGCGATGGGTCGGACATGACTTCGCAACTAACAACAACAAGTGTGTTTGTTTTTTCTGTTGCTCAGTTGTGTCTAATTCTCAGAGACCGTTTGCACAAGTCCCTACAGTTTTCTTAGCAAGGTTTTTTTTAAAAGTGGTTTGACGTTGCCTCCTTCCTAGGGCTGAGAGAGAGTGACTGGCACAAAGTCACCCAGCTGGCTTCACGCCCAAGGTGCAGTGAAAACTCACAATCCCCTTGTTTCTAGTCTGATGGCTTAACCACTACACAAAACTGTCTCTCTTTAGTGTTTTATGCAAAGACAAACTTTGGTGGGAAGGACATGGTTGAACTTTGCACTATGGACTAAACCTGGATCATACTGATGCTAAATTCAGGCCAGCGTAGGAGGTCATCCCATTTGCTCCAAACTTACAAAGATCAAGATAATAAATATTGAAGGAAAGTAGAAAGGGAAGGAACTAATATCTAACCAAGAGAACCATCTGGAAAGTCAATAAATAGCCAAAGCAACTTTGCTTTTCAAAGGATCCTTCTGGGCAATCAGCAAATGTTCTCACCACAAATCCTAAGATTAGAAAGATATTAAGAAGAGCCTCACAAATTCCTTTGAGTTGTTCCCGAAAGCAGCAGGTTCAGCTTGTTAAGGAATTAAGTCATCCCTGTCCATGACGCTGGCAAGAGATACTTTTTTTTTAAGGCAAAGACCAATTTGGGGGTTTGCCAGTGCTGTTTTGACTTCCCAGAATAGCTGACAGCTGTGGGATTTTCTGATCATCTTTCCATCCAAGGACTTATCAAATCTGACATTTCAAAGAACTGAATGCTTGTCTCAAAGTTCAAGTGCAGCTTGTTATAAACTGAGACATTATTCCATTTTACCCCTTAATTAAAAAAAGGCCCACCCTAATCTTTAAGGAAATATATATATTTAAAATCTATTAGCCTGGGTGGTGGTTATCAGAGGTGTTACATTTTTGCTCCCATGATCTTCCAAGGCCTAGCATTAACCTTCAAGCCATATGATTTATTTATTTATTTATTTATTTATTTATTTATTTATTTTGTCAAACATGTACAAGATAGCAGGTATAGGTATAATCATAAACATAATCAAAGTGAATACAGATAGATGAAGACAATAGGACAGTAGGACAGGGACGGTAGGCACGCTGGTGCGCTTATGCACGCCCCTTACAGACCTCTTAGGAATGGGGTGAGGTCGACAGTAGACAGTCTAAGGTTAAAGTTTTTTGGGTTTGGGGAAGAAACCACAGAGTCAGGTAGTGAATTCCAGGCATTGATCACTCTGTTGCTGAAGTCATATTTTCTGCAGTCGAGTTTGGAGCGCTTTACATTAAGTTTGTATCTAGTGTGTGCTCGTGTATTGTTGGGGTTGCAGCTGAAGTAG
>QLTV01004086.1:1020305-1053942 GCA_003457575.1 Thermophis baileyi
TGCAGTATTCTAGGTGTGGTCTTACTAAGGCTTTATAGAGGGGTGTTAGTACCTCCCTTGATCTTGACTGAATCCCTCTGCAACTTAGGATTGCGTTGGCTTTTTTGGCTGCCGCTGCATACTGCTGGCTCATATTTAAATGGTTGTCCACTAGGACTCCAAGATCCCTTTCACAGTTACTACTGTTGAGCAAAGTACCACATATACTGTACCTGTGCATTTTGTTTTTCTTGCCTAAATGCAGAATCTTACTTTTTTCACCATTGAATTTCATTTTGTTACATAGCGCCCAATGTTCAAGTCTGTCAAGATCCTTCTGTATCTTGAGCCTATCTTCTGGAGTGTTGGCTATTCCTGCCAGTTTGGTGTCATCTGCAAATTTGATGAGTTCCCCATCTATCCCCTCGTCCAAGTTTTAAAAATTCAGAATTCTTTGATGAAGTTTGAGCAGATTATAAAAACATGTATTAAAGGGTAAATAATACTTATGAACATAATACTTATGAAGGATTAATGTTATGAATGGTGACTTGGCATATTTGAGTTTCACTATAATGAAAGGTCCTTAAATTGGACATGATATTTGTATAGGTGGGGGGGGCAGAGTGTTAAGACACAACCATTCAATATAATTATGCATGCAGGGTTCCCTTTCTTTTTAAAAAAATGTTGAACTGGACGAAGATTATGAAGAAAATAGTGAAGTTAAAACTTCAGGCCAGGAAAACTTACAGAAAAGTAAGTTACCAAAAATGTCTTCTAGCAAGATCTATAATCTTTCTGCCAAAATAATATTGTACCACTGGATCTTTGGACCTGGTAAAGTTCCCCTTTCCCAATTCAGATGTTTGGGATTGATGGAGAGGAGGAAAAAAGAGAAGGGGGGGAGAGTGGGGGAGGGAGGAAGAGAGAGAGAGAGAGAATGAGAGAGAGAGGGAGGGAGGGAGGCATGCTTTGCTTATTAAATAGTGGAAGAGATGTGAATTAAAATTTGGAGTAGAGATGATGGTGCCACCATAGGCTTAGAGTTGGTAACACCATTTAAAGCCATAACTTTCACATCAGTATAAATTAAATTAGAATCTGGCTGTGGCTTTTCAGTGAAGCATGCAAGAGTTAGCCATAAAATTTACAGGCTTGTTATCTATGAGCTGAACTGAAAACAAACACTCATACAGGTGGAGTGTGCCATCTGTTTACATATAAACAAGTGGCCTAATTCAGCCTTAAGGCAATTGCCATAAAGGAAGGAAGGGAGGGGATGCTTGTTCCAGCAAACCAATCACCTCAGGCAAAAATTAATTTGTCCAGACCATCTGCAGGCAAGGGAAGGCCAAGGGGGGGGGGGGGAATCAGCCAAATTGCAAAAGTTAGGGGTTGCCTTGGCAGGACTTGTGAGTGAAAGCACAAAATAGAGAACTGCTTAAGCTACAGGCTGAACAGATCTTGGTATTATGGTAACAAAATGGCCCTGAGTCATTCTTGAGGTTTATCTTGAGGTGTTTAACCAGGTGCTTTTCCTGGAAAAAGGTCAGACTGCTTGCTTCAGTTTGCTGTCTGCAAGGAAAACTGACAGAGGCTACTGGGCTATAAAATTTTTTTTTGATAGGGTCACCATATTTTCATGCCTTTGTGTAGGCATGTGTAAAAAAAGTTTTTCTGCATGGCAGAGATAGTTCTGGGTGGTGTGTGCCCAAATGGAAACATGAGTGTTTCATCTAGACATGACTTGGGAACAGATGGGTTTGGAAACACGAAGCATGTCTTTGGTCAGAGGTGTGATTGAGTTGGGGAGAAACAGAAAAGGGTAAGGTCACTGAAATTGATTACATGTAGCAGCAATTGCTGAGGAGTGGGAGTAGAAAGAGAGGAGCCTGAATATTGAGGGGGCAGATGGGCAAGAAGAGTAAGGGAAACTAAGGCATTGAAAGATTGGTGGGAAAAGCAAGTCAGCTAGTTGGATATGTGCTGCAGGCATGACAGAGCCATGCAGCTTAAGAGAAATAAAGTAAAGAAAGATGCGTGTTTATGTGTGCGTGTTTGTTTGTATGTATGTGTGTGTGATTTATATACTTGAGTTCACTACACAGGCTTTTACACTTGAGAAGCAGCTGAAAAGCAAGTTACATTCAAGTTTGGCAGGGCAACACTGCCATCATCTTACTAAGTGAAGAAAGGGAAAGGAAGGAGCAGGAAGATTGGGGAAGGAGAAGACACACAGGCCTTGCGGAGATTCAGATTCTAATTTAATTTATACTGATGTGAAAGTTATGGCTCCATAACTTTCCACACTCCAGCCTTGCCTTCCTTGCTTAGCCCTGTAAGATCTCTCTAGATTTGTTTTGGCCAAAATCTAGAACATTCTGTGTTTGGGTTCATGCTGACCATAACCCCCAGGATGAACCTGTCAAACTGTTAAGCCATAAGGTGATTGTTTGGAGTGCAGGCTTCAACAAGATTTAATCTACTGAAGTAAGAAATAGCATCTATTTTTCCTAACAGATGTAATTTTGTGTTCTTGCTTACCTAGAACTTTTATAATGCACTTTTTTTAAAAAAGTGCTTTCTTGTAGGTGTCTTTGAAAACATTTGGGTACTTTTAGCTGCCTTAATTTTGGATGCTGAATTCATACTGCAGTAGTTAACAATCCTAGCACCTATTGGAGGACAAGCTGCGGGGACCAGATGGAGCCTTGCTCCGCAGATGTCAACCTCTCGCTCCTTGGGCTAAAAAAGAGGCTGCGTCAGGACAACCTTCAGAAGAGACATTGTAATCAGAATCCTTTGGGGATACTTCCCATTACTCCTCAAGAATAAATGTTGGGAGAGAATTTAGACTCTAACAGAGTAAGAACAACTTCTTTTGGCTGGTTTTTAATTACTGTTGTTTGGCATTATGAGATGCATTAGGGAATAGAGTAAGTCCTGGGAGCAAAGAATTGCAAGGGAGATGGCAACCTACCCGTTGAAGAGAAAGGAGGGGAGCCTATGTAACATTTCAATCAAAATATTATACTTTTCAAATGCCAGATCAGGTGATAATAAAACATACATCATCTAGGATTTAATCCCAGATTAAAGTGCTGCCTGGGATAAATCTGCCATCAGATTTATTGAATGAGGAAATAGATTAAACAACAGAAATCGTGAAACCTGGATATTTTTACTTTAGCGTTGATTTATTTTTCAGTTTATTGGAACGCAGCTTTCTTCTCTTGTTAACAACTCTTCGGTCCACTGGAAAGCTGGTTATCTACTTTTCTCAGAAATGGAAGAATGTGTAATATTCCAAGGTTGTAATGTTTGCCAAATTTCCAAACCCCTAGCTTCTTTCCCAGGCTCTGAGAAGATCATTATACTGGATCTATGTTACAGAGAATTGGCTGTGACAGGATGTGGGAGTCAGTTACTCCAACTCTGTCTGATAAGGATACTCTATGATTATCCCTACACTCCTGTTGGGAAACAAACATGTGAATACTGGCAAATTGTCACTAAACAAAAAGTACAGTGAAATATAACTTTAATAGACCCCCATTTAACAGACATAGGGTTCAGTGGATCAAATGTCTACACAGACATCTCCATAAATAATAAACAAGACCATGGCATTCCAAAATAGTCTGACTGAGGTAGCTATATAACTTTTATTTTAATCTTGTGACATCTGCAATGATTTCCATTATTTGAATAATGATGTGATTACCACAATTAATTCAAATCATCACAATGCTGTATTTTTATCTGTAACTTTTGTTTGGAGTTATCAGACAGCCTCTGACCCCAAATATCTATTAAAGGAAGGATACCCTGTACTTCTCTCTCTCCCTCTCGCCCTCTCTCCCTCCCTCCCTCTCTCTCTCTCTCTCTCTCTCTCTCTCTCTCTCCCCCCCCCCCCCCCCCCCCCCCCCCTCCCCCCCTCCCTCCTTCCCTTCCTCTGCTTCTTCTTTTTTCTTTCTTTCTTTCTTTCTTTCTTTCTTTCTTTCTTTCTTTCTTTCTTTCTTTCTTGCAGACAGGTTTATTAAATATTTTGAAAACAATATCATTTTCTCTGTTATATCAGATTAGGATCTTGAACAGTTACAGTACCAACAGGTCTGCTCCAAATTAAGATTCATTGAGTTAAATGGGACTTTCATCTTGGTGAGCAGTATCGAAATGTGTTGAATGTAGAGACATCCTTTAGTGGGTGTCAGATGGTGATTGCACTGTCAAAATCCTGTACCCTTTTTATGCACATCATGGAGTACATATAAAAAGGGGTGGGACCTCATTGGCATAAAAGTCAAGATGGCTTCCATCTTGACTTTTCTGAATCTCTTACAAACACTTTGAACGGTAGCAATCCAAAACACCTAGCTGGGAGATTTAGTGATATCTGACTTTCTATATTTTTCCTGTAAGGAAATATAAGGCTATGTTATGAATGATTTATGCTATGTATATACCTTTATGCTCTGACATCCTCATTTACACTTGATTTATTTGCTTTTTTAGGAATTTTTCATCATTTGACCTTTAGCAAAAATGTTCTCCCAGAGTAGTTTACATTCAGTCACTTAAAAAAGACAATATCTGTCCAGTCCAGGGTCTTATCATATACAATCTGTATTACTTTATCTTTGTCTCTTTTTTTACAATACTGTGGTTTAAACAGAGGCTAAAAGGCACAGAACTAATAAACATTCTCAAATTTTGCCTCTTGTTCCATCCTGGAGAGATACTATATGATTTGTAAAGTTTCTGATACAAGCCTGGGAAAATAAAATGAATTAATGTTAATTGTGTCTGAAAACATGGAGTTATTCCAGGGATTCCATGTTGCTCCACATTTAACCTGTTATTACTCTGAGAATTGTTTGAAGTATTTTTGGACTTCTTTGGACAATTACTGATTGGCAGTGGTAAAACAAGCAACATGAGACTAAACAGCACCAACGGCAGAATGATTTCCCCTTTCCCACTTCAACAACTTGAGCCCCCAAATCTGCTGAGAAAGAATGACACTAATACACAGATATATGCTTCAACTACTGTGGCAGAAGAAAAGGAGGTGGATGAATCCTATGGTCAAGCTCTATCTGAATACCCAAAACATGCAAGCAAGATGTACTGCTTTCCTGCACAGGTAAGGAAGGAAACATAGTAGGACTGTACAGTCTAGGAAACTTAAATGAAACAGGATAATGAATTATCATTTTGTCTCAATCCAGTGATTTCTCCATGCTATGAGATGTGTATTTATGAAAACCATTCTTGCTTAAATTTAGTTAAGCCCCTATTGTGTATATGTACTGTTAGCGTTGGCTTAACTGCATATTCTCCAGCTTTAAGTGTCCAGTCAGATGTTGTTGGGGTTGTGTTATTCTGTTAATGTTGAACATATCCACAATTTTCAAGGAGAACATTAGGAATTGCTTCAAGGCCTTGAACTTCATTGATATGGAACCAGAGGAACTGTGGACTGAAGTTGTTAAGGATGAACGTGTTAAGAAATTGTTAAGGATGAATGTGAAAAGAAATTGTCAAAGACTAGGAAACAGAAGAAACAAAATTGGATGTCAGAACAGATGATGGATATTACCCATGAGAGAAGAGAAGCTAAAAGGCAAAAAAGACAAAGATCTAAGAAAGGAATTTAATTAAGAATTTCAGAGAGCTGTTAGAAAAGAAAAGAAAAAGTATTATAACAATTTTAAAGATATTGAAGATAGAAACAGACATAGAAAAAGAACAAAACATTTATGAACTCAGAAGGAGGTCTCAATTTTGAATTGGTATACTAAAAGATGCAGTGAACAGACAGTAATAAATACAAAGAATATCAAACAAAGCAGATGGAGCATATTAAAATTCTGACCAGTAGGAATGTCAACATTCAAAATACCTTGGTTCATTGATTAAATAAGGTCTTTGTGTTAACCAAATAAAGCTGTGGAATGTCATAGGAAAATGGGAATCCCAGAATATTCCATTGCCTTCATGTGAAATTAATGTGCAGAGCAGGAAGTCCTAGTCAGGACAAAACTAGGCAAAACACACTGGCTCCAGGCTGGTATGTATCCTCTCCCCTTATTTATTCAACCTATATGTTAAATATGTACTGTATTTAGGAAGGCTGAACTGGAAGGTGAGTGTTGGAGGAAGAAAAATCAATAAACTTCACTTTGGTGATCACTAAGAATTAAAAATGCAAATGATCTGGAGGTCTATAATGAAAGTCAAGGAGCATACTGAAAAAAATGGGACCATGATCCTTTGATAATCAATTAGTTTGGTATGAAAAAGACCAAACTAATCACAACAGGTACCGCAACTAACTTTAAGAATTTACAATGAACATATTCAAGTAGTGATATTCAAGTTCTTCCTTTTCAGAACAATTATCAGCAATGAAAGAACCAGCAGACAAGGAGTATGCCGAAGACTTATATTTGGAAAGGAACCAACGAGATCTTGAAAAGGACTTTCAGATGCTATGATGTCAGAATTGCTCAGGAAATGGTTTTTCTACTGACACTCTTTGGAAGTAAAAGTTGTACTTTGAAGAAGCAGAATAGAAAGAGAATAGATACATTTGAGTGTTGACTTTGGAGAAGCCATGCAAATATAGCAATAGCAACAGCACTTAGACTTATATACCACTTCACAGTGCTTTTACAGCCCTCTCTAAGCGGTTTACAGAGTCAGCATATTGCCCCCAACAATCTGGGTCCTCATTTTACCCACCTCGGAAGGATGGAAGGCTGAGTCAACCTTGAGCCTGGTGAGATTTGAACTGTCAAATTGCAGGCAGCCGGCAGGCAGCAGAAGTAGCCTGCAGTACTGCACTCTATCACCCATCTCCTCCCACTAATGACTGTATGACTGTAACTTGTTGCTTGTATCCTTACGATTTACATTGACTGGTTCCTAATATGATTTGATTGCTTATTTGTACCCGGACTATCATTAAGTGTTGTACCTTATGATTCTTGACGAACTTATCTTTTCTTTTATGTACACTGAGAGCATATGCACCAAGACAAATTCCTTGTGTGTCCAATCACACTTGGCCAATAAAAAAAATTCTATTCTATTCTATTCTAACCACTGCGCCACTTGACTATCATAGATAGTCAAGAAAAGAAACAAATGGAAAAGAACAAATTAATCAAGAGTTCTCATTTGAGGCACATATACGCAGGCTCAAACAATAATATTTTGGATACAGTATACAAAGATCCAGTTCATAATTCTGGAAAAGGAAAGAGAAAAGAAAAAAGAAAAGGATGGTCAACTGCAAAGTAGATGGGCTTGATTACAGCAATGATGTGTACATAGCTGGAAGACCTGAAGGCCTGTGTACAGTATGTGGTTAGTAAGGGGCAACATCAACATGGTGGTTCAAAACCAATCAATCAAGCAATTGCTATATTTTTATACTGTCAAAAGAACATTTGAGATTTACAATGGAAACATAGATAAATAAATATATTAAATAAAATTAGCAAAGTAGGACTTTAACTACCCTGACATCAACGGAGAAACAAACTCTGCAGCAAGTAGGAGCTCAAGCAAGATCCTAACATGCTAGGCCAGTGATGGCGAACCTATGGCACGCGTGCCACAGGTGGCATGCAGAGCCATATCAGAGGGCACACGAGGCGTTGCCCTATGTCAGCTCCAGCGCGCATGTGCGCGCTGGCCAGCTGATTTTCGGCCTTGGGGAAGGCCGTTTTGCCCTCCGGAGGCTTCAGGGAAGCTTCCTGAAGCCCCAGAGTGCAAAAAACAGCCCAATGGGCAAACTGGAAGTGCGTTTTTCCGAACTTCCGGTTTGCCTGTTGGGCCGTTTTTCACCATCCCAGGCTTCAGTGAGACCTTTGCGCATTCACGGGAGGGCGGGGGGGTTGTGCGCATGCACAGGGGGCAGCGCGGGTGTGTGTGCGCGCATGCGTGGGGAGAGGGAATGGGTGTGGGCATGTGGGCGCGCGCACACACCCCCTTTTGGCACGCGAACCAAAAAAGGTTCGCCATCACTGTGCTAGGCTGATAACTTTATCATCCAAAAGTTGGAAGACGGAACTAAAGGCTTAGTTATATTAGATTTAATAGTTACCAATAGGGATGAAGACTACCAAGTGGGAAGGGAAGTTATAGGAACTTTGGGAAGAGTGACAATGTCATTCTAGGATTCATCATAATGCAGGCAAGGTAACTGAACAAAGTCAGATTAGTGTTCCAGATTTTATGAAAGCCGACCTCAACAAAATAAAGAAAAAGATTGGAAGGATTCCATTGATGAAAATCCTAGAGGTAAGAACAATTCAGGATACTTGGGAGACTCTGTAAAATGAAATAATAAAGGCCCAAACAGAAATAATACCACAGAAAAAGAAAAATAAGAGATACCTGACAAGACTAGCATGGTTGCACAAATAACTCTGACAAGTTGAAGGACAAAAAGGACAACTATAAAAAAATGGCAAGAGGGTCTTATAACTAGTAGAGAATACCAGCAAGCAGCCTGAATTTACCTTTAGCCTGAATGAGCTAAGATTAGGGTTAGGGTTAGGGTTAGAGTTAGTGTCTTAGTTCCTTTTGATATGTAAGGAGTAAGAGAAAAGTGAAGGAAATGGATGGTCTACTAATGAGAGAAGGCAAGAAGGTGACAGGCCGCAGGGAGAAAATGGAACTGCTTAATTCCTTTTTTGCATCAGTTTTTATGCAAAAGGGGGAAAAATTATCTAGCCTACCAAAGACTGCACTGTGGCAGACAGAAGATAAATACAGGTAAAAATATGCAAGGATTTGATAAGGCAACACCTATCTGCTTTGAATTAATTAAGTCTCCTGAACCGGATGGTTTACATCTCAGAGTCTGAAGGAGGAGGTCACCGTAATACCAAAATAAATAAATAAATAAATAAAAATGCTGAGGCCCTAGAAGGAGTGCAGAGAAGAGCAACAAAAATAAAGGCTATGGAAGCTAAATCCTATGAAGAACAGCTAGAGTCGTGATGGCGAACCTATGGCACGTGTGCCAAAGGTGGCACACAGAGCCCTCTCTGCAGGCACACCAGCCATCGCCCAGCCCAGCTCCACTGCGCATGCGCGTGCCTCCCGCTGGCCAGCACACTGGAGAAAGAAATTGGGATAGATTGGAGAAGGCACGGGAAGGAGGAATCCAGGAGAAAACTAGCGCACGTTGGGGAAAGAAATTGGGATAGATCAGAAAAGGCACGGGAGGAAGGAATCCAGGAGGAAAATCGTGCATACTGGGGAAAGAAATTGGGATAGATCGGAGAAGGCATGGGAGGGAGGAATCCAGGAGGAAACTAGCACATGCTGGGGAAAGAAATTGGGATAGATCGGAGAAGGCATGGGAGGGAGGAATCCAGGAGGAAACTAGCGCATGCTGGGGAAAGAAATTGGGATAGATCGGAGAAGGCATGGGAGGGAGGAATCCAGGAGGAAACTAGCACCTGCTGGGGAAAGAAATTGGGGAGATAAGGGATCCCCTCCATTTTGGTGCTAGCAGGCCTCCCTGACCATTTTTGGTCCCAGGAGGCTTCAGAGAGGCCTGCTAGCACCAAAACGGGCTGCATGTGGGGGGTCGCCTGTGCATACGTGAGCGGTGGGGGAGCACGGGGGTTGCCCGTGCATGTGGGGGGTGGCTGCGGGGCAGCATTGCATTAGGGGCGGCACGCACGTATACGCTGTAGTGCCCATGCACGCTTTTTTGGCACCCGAGGAAAAAAAGGTTAGCCATCAGTGAGCTAGAGGAACTAGGTATGTTTATCTTAATGAAGAGAAGACTAAGGGCAAACATGATAGTCTTCCAATACTTGAAGGGCTGACACAGGGAATAGGGAGTTGATTTATTCTCCATAGCATTTGAGGGTAGGACAAGAAACAATGAGTGGAAGCTTGTCAGAGTGAGATCCAGCCTGGAAATAAGGAGGAATGTTCCTGATAATGGGAACTATTAGGTACATTTTGCCTTTCAGAGTTATGGGTGCTCTATTCCTGGAGGTTTAAAAACAAAAAAAAGATTGGACAACCACTTGTCTGAGATGATATGAGGACTTTGTCTTGGGCAGAGAGTTGGATAGATCTTCAAGGTCCCTTCCAGTCACAATTTTCTGAAAACTGCTACTGTTCTGCCAATTGTGTCAATCATACATACAAAAACTGTCCCTGAAAAGAAATTTACATTTATTTTCACTCTTAGTGATTTCATTAATGTGCTCTTATAATTTTCTTAGTAACAATACAAAATTGTTTCCTATTACCTTCTCACAGGAAGTTGTTTGCCATTACCTTCTCAACTTCCCAGTCTAACCTATGGATCAAATACTGCCCTATATGAAGCCTAGATTACACTTTGCTTATTTATCATATCCTGATTCCAATGTTCTTCCTTGGAAGTTACTTCACTAGCATGCTTAGCACAATTATCTCTTTATTTGCTTTCCTTCATTATTCCACTCTTACGAGAAATGGATTGAACTCAAGATTTGGTGCACTCTGAAATGAAATGAATAATCTCTGAGACTGATTACAATTTTCCACTTTTTAAATACACAGATCACTTTACATGCTCTTGGACACACAGAAGGCTTCTCCCACTTAATAAGCCAAGCGATTAAATAAAACGAACATAATTTTGTAAACTTTCTAAAATTTTGAAAAATGATATAAAGTTCCATAGCTAAATATTACAGCCAAACTAGTTTTGAAAACTGTCTTCTTTTTGTTCTTTTCCCGGTTTATTTTTCTTGTTGATTTTATTAGTATTGCTGACATCTGTTTTACCCTTTTATATTGGGTGAGATTTTATTGATGATTCCTGTGTAAGATGTTTTAATTTTACTTTATATTTGATTTTAATATTATCAAGATTTCCAAGCGTTTAGGTGCTTTGCTGCCTAGTGGTGAACTGAATTAGTATGCAGGCGTCTTTTAGAAATAAATACATATGAATGCTTTATTTCTTCCTGCCAGATGAGATGCTGAAATTTAGCTTTTCTTGGCTATCATGTATGATGAATTAATTACATCACTGATGCCATGGAGGTCTTGCCCATAGTCTCCAAAAATTACTGGGGCAAAACAAGATCCCAATCACAAGGCCACATTCACAAAGAGATTAATTTTTGAAATCTGTTCAAAACGACAGTGATTTGGCCCTGGCAGGAAAGAGATGTCCTGTTTAAAATATGCCTCTCTTGTTCCACAGCCAAGGCTAAAACACTGGCAGGATTGTTATGAAATGTCCTGAAGCTGCCATTGCCTCCCTATGACATTTGTGGAAGGTGTGTGTTTACCGTGAATGAAACTTATTTCTCAGGAAACATGCCCATCCAATTGTATAAACTCTTCCAGTTTGAGCAGTGAAAAATGTTTGTTCTTCCAAAAACAACAAAAGAGGAAACAGACAAAGCAAATGCCTGAATTCCAATCCAAATCCAATTAACATTGGTTTTTGTGGCTGTTCTGTTTTTAATCTACCCAGGTCTTGAACCAGTGCATCATGGGATAGGCCATGTACCAAAAAAAAATAAAAATCAATCCCATGCACCCTAAGAATGCTTTGTTTCTCTCTCCCCTTTGAAGTGCCTAGAAACATGAACAATCAGAATCCTAGGATACAGGGGTGAAATCCAGCAGGTTCTGACAAGTTCTGGAGAACCGGTAGCAGAAATTTTGAGTAGTTCAGAGAACTGGTAGCGGAAATTTTGAGTAGTTCGGAGAACCGGTAAATACCACCTCTGGCTGGCCCCAGAGTGGGGTGGGAATGGAGATTTTGCAGTATCCTTCCCCTGGAGTGGGGTGGGAATGGAGATTTTGCAGTATCCTTCCCCTGCCACGCCCACCAAGCCATGCCCACCAAGCCACGCCCACCAAGCCACACCCACAGAACTGGTAGTAAAAAAAATTGGATTTCACCACTGCTAGGATATCAGAAGGAATGGGATTTGTGTGTCTCTGAGCACATAATTTATGTTATACATTGTGGAGAATAATAATTTTGGAAACCAAGTTTGAGTTAAATGTTTTAACTGTTCTTAATTATCAATCGGTAATACAAGCATTATTTAAGCAACTGCTATTCATATGTTGTTCAGCTCCCTACCTATCTGGAGTAGCTTGGTGCCTGTTAAAATGTACTTGAAGAAGAGGAACCTGTATAATCTTGTCTAACCTGGATGGATGTTGCAGGCAGATTCTTCTTGATTCTCTGTGTGAAGCAGGCACTTTTGTAAATTCCCATCTTGCACCTGTATGATTCTTCTCCAAACAACATCCTTATAAGGTATTTAGGTTGGTCTCTTTACTTCTGATTGATTCATTGCTTGTCCTGAACTGCCTGTATTATTTTTCTTTTAACTAAATATATTTGGCTTATGATTGCTTAGCTACTAACTATTTTATTGAATGCTTTTTCAAACCAGTAGGCCATCATTTGCTGGAAGATAAGAGTTGTGCTTGCTGTTGGACAAATGATTGAACAGGTGGAGGGGTTGCTGCTCTCTGAGCCTAATTGTTTGCTTGCAGATATTTCATTACCCAATGAAAGTGCACTGATGATATTACCTAGTTGGGTAATGAAACGTCCGCAAATGAACAATGAAACTCAAAGAGTACCAAGGACTCCAAAGTATAACCCTGAGCTACATATATTCTCTTCTATTGGAGCCACTGAATAGGTCATAGCAGGTATGTCAAGATATACTAAACAGTGCATGAGAAATTGAAGCAACCATTACAGTGTGTCCCCTTTTTCTTCTTCCATTATTTCTGAAACTTTCAGGAAATTAAAAGAACCAGAAATATGTTGATCCTTTTACTGTTTCTAATTCCTCAGAGCAGATAAACTGTAACTGTCCTAATAGCTTGCATAAAATTTATTTATGAGCTTCCTCAATACACCAAAAACTTCCCTAGAATGTTGTATAAATATTAATTTCAGCAAACAGCAACAAGAAAAAGGTACAAATGGTTGGTAGAGTTCTGCTTTTCTGTCTTATTGTCTGAAGTTAAAAAAAGATCTGCCAGAAGCCTCAGCATGGGTCAAGATAAAGCTATAAGTTACATTAAAATGCACAGTATATAACTCTATGTATCCTTTTAAAGGATGTGAATGCCTGTCAAACTGAGAGTGATCCAAACTAAAATTATGATCACACAAAATAGCACTTTCTGTGGAATTGTAAGTAGGTGAATCAACGATTCTTATTAGAACAGAATTGGAGCCTCTTGAATACAAAGCTAGATACTATATATTTAAAGATTAAGGGAATGAAATGTCAAGGAGACAACAGATTGTAAAGCCATATTGACCCTGTTCTGTGAAACCTGGCATTCTTAATATTGTCTTTCAGCACCTAACAAGACTCTACCTATGGCTTAAGTTAAAGCAGTGGTGAAATCCAATTTTTTTTACTACCAGTTCTGTGGGCGTGGCTTGGTGGGCATGGCAGGGGAAGGATACTGCAAAATCTCCATTCCCTCCCCACTCCAGGGGAAGGATACTGTAAAATTCCCATTCCCTCCCCACTCCTGGGGAAGGATATTGCAAAATCTCCATTCCCACCCCACTCTGGGGCTAGCCAGAGGTGGTATTTGCCGGTTCTCTGAACTACTCAAAATTTCCGCTACCGGTTCTCCAGAACCTGTCAGTACCTGCTGGATTTCACCCCTGAGTTAAAGGTAAAATAATAAATCAACCCATTTAAAATTATTTTTCAATATGAACTTATCTTAAATCGCTGTTAGTGTTAAAGCAACATTCTAAAATGAGACAATGAAAGGAGAAGGGACAAACGTTTACTATTTCCCCATTTTGACACTTTGGCTACTTCTTCAGTGTTGATTTGAAATCCATTCAGCAGCAAATTCCCCTTTAATGACTGGGCTGGACATCTTTGCGAATTTTATTTTATTCTATAATTTATTTTAGAAAAATTATATGCCATCCAACTAATTCTCAGTAACTGAGTGGCTTATGAAGATAAAACCCCAATACAAAAAGCAATAACTCCTCACCTTCCCAGATCTTCTTTATATTTCCTGAAACCATAGAATACAAAAAGTACTTATTTAAAATGTTCTATGGCTTCAAGGCACAAGTCTTCTGAATATGTTAACTCATTCTTTTTCTAATTAATTTTCAACATTTCAGGGTAGGAGGGAATAAATATGAGTTCTGTTTGATTCCTGTAACATTAATAACAGACTTTGACCCTGAAAAGCTAAGTATCAATACTGTATATTAAAGTAGGAAGAAAAAAAATTATTGGGAAAAGGACAGTGACAATCTGCTTCTGTATCAATGTCCAGAAAAATACATCCATGTATGTATGAGCCCACCAAGAACTGAGGAAGGAAACCTTAACATTGACTCAAAGGAAACCTTACCATTACATCTATAGCAAGCAGAAACCAATAAATCATATTATACTTTAGCCCAAATATAGCCAGGTGTGGGTTATTCAATAAATCATACTTAAACCATGGCTTAGTGTGCATGTGAGCAAAACCAATTTGTGTGCAGCTACTCTTAATCTTTCTTTTTCAGGGCTTAACAACCAAGGTTTGGAAATCCCACTGCACTATTCTGTCTAACAGTATTGTACTTCTTATTGCTACTGAAATGTTTCTTTCAGAAGTATCCAGGTTATGGATGCCTCAAAGGTGTTTTTTCAAGAGGCAACTGGACTTCCTTGTTTTTCTTTGAAGATGTTTCTCTTCTCAGAGCTGAAGAAGCTTCTTGGATGACAAGTGAAACATCTTCAAAGAAAAACCAGAAAGTCCAGTTGCCTCTTGAAAAAGCACCTTTGGGACAACCATGACCTGGATGACTGAGAATCTCCATAGACATTTAGCTATACTTATTTGAAAGGTGATTACATGTTAAAAATTCCTCTGACCCCCAAATATGTCTCAGAGGACTTGGTTCACATTCCCAAATGGAGGCCCAAAGGATTCATTTTGATAATTTTGTTTGCAAGGAGAGGCATAAGACTGTTTTCTGTTTGCACCAATGCAGCCATTCAGTAATGAGAACATCCACCAATATCATAGAGTAAGCATTGAAGGAACATTGGCTGATTTTGAAAAACTAAGCAGGATCAGATTGGGTTAATACTTGGATGGAAGACCACAATCTGGCTATAAGCCAGATTGGCAAATCAAAACTACAGCACATGCAGAAACAAGGGCCAGTTCTCTATTGGATATCACCAAGAAGTAAATGAAATTTTGTTTTATTATAAAGATATTTTAACAGATTTCTAACTGAAAGCAGGCAATGGCAAAACCTGTTCCAAAAGTCTAGGGACTAATGAAGCAGTTGCCAGGAGTCAAGATAGACTCGAAGGTGCACACACAGAGAGAAAAAAAAATGCAGACTGAAAAACTGATCTTTAAGGGGATTTTTTTAAATATGACTGTGATGTTGGTGTTGGTAAAAACTTTTATCATTATCCTTTTTTATAGGAATCAGTCATTTTAATCTTACTGTTCTGACCCTTTACACTCTATATTTCTGTCACTGCCTGTATTGGTCAGTGCTTGTAACTAAACTGGCATGTGGTGTGGGGTATATTGGAATCAGCAGTTTCCAGAATTTCATATGCATTCAAAACCCCTTTGCAAAATTGTCCTAAATCAGTAGCAATGCAGTGATCCACCAATGAGTGCCCAAATAGACCAGGAGGAAACTCAGACATAATCTACTCTCCTGAATAGCCACTGTTCTGATTTTGCAGCTTTCGTGAACGTAAAAGTGCTTTGCAACCTGGTAAATTCACTTGCTGACTGCCCGCACCCCACCCCCACCCCCACCCCATCTCAAAGGCTCTCTCCAAACTGTGAATGGACTTACAGCTGTCAAGATTGCTTACTCAAGCAATAGCTATTCAAGCATTAACGGAAGAAAGTAGCGAGAAGGCTCAATTCAGTAAGTCCTATGATTAACAAGAGGCCTCTAGAAAGTCCCAAAGAGGGGCTTTGAAAGCAGTCCAAAATTATTCCCAGATGCTTCACTGTTTGGATGTCATGCCAAATTATAGTTAAGTATTAAATACACTCAAGCCTCTGGCTTGGGATTGTCTTTCTTTCTTTCTCCTCTAGCAGACTGCACAGCGGATATGAAGCATTGACTTTGGGGGCTAATCAAATGCCTGAAGTGGCTCAAACAGTGTAAATAAGATCCCCCTCGGGAGTCTGCCTTCTGAGATGGAGTCCACTTAAAACAAAGGACGCCTCTTCGTATAAAACAGCACACTGCCAATATTTGAAAGGATAAATTGACAGTATCCAAACTCCCTGTTTGCAATTCTGCTGACCCAGCAAAGAGGTTTACTCTAAATGATGTTTCGGTGCAGGATCTTTAACTCAACTTCAGTGATTTTCCTATATATAATTTGTGCTAAAAGAGCTTTAAGGGTTGTTGTTGTTTTTTAAAGAAGGAGAAGGATTGGAAAGCTGTTCTCCTGTTTCTGATCATAGCACCTTGAAAATTAAGCTTGAAAGAAAGATTCAAATATTAGCCCTGCATAAATAATTCATCCTTGGAGCATTAACCCTGAAGCTAACGAACAAAGTGTGTGTCGTCCCCCCTGCTTTTTTTTTTTTTTGATAATTCAAATATGGGTATAATTCAAATGCACTGTTAACAGATTCATTTGAGTAAATGAATAAAACAATGTGTCTTCAAAACCCTAACAGAAAACTATTTCATATTTGCATACGTTTTGAATGAAGATTGCCAGTCATGCAAACTAGAGACTCAAAAAGGAATGTTCCTTTTAGATAGTTATCTTAAAATACAAGATAAAAACTAATAAATACAGGATTTGGATGGTCTTCCATCTCCTTTAGGCTGATAAGCAATTACATTTGCATATTTCTTTACAGGTTTCTTTTTTCTGGAGTCAGTGGATTTAATCACAAAATCTCCTCTTCACATTATTTGGAATTGTAATAATACATAACAATATACGAGTCTTACTTGGGGTTGAAAATTTGCAAGTCGTATAAAATTAGCAGATGGCCTAAAATTGCAAGTCTTCTATCATTCATCAAAAGTATTGTTTACTCTACAAAATTAACCAAATGTTTGGAAGTAGTTCCCCCCCACTTCTATTAACAAAATTGGACTTGGATATCTACATCTCTCTCTCTCTCTCCCACTCCTATTTTTTTTGACTGTGGTTACATAAGAAGCAAAACAATATGTGAGCCAGATAATGAAGGAGATCAAAATACAGAATAACAGAATTAAAATGGACCTTGGAGGTCTTCTAGTCCAACTCCCTGCTCAGGCAGAAAATCAATTTTTTCTCCTATTCTTCTGACATTGGACTTATAGAATAGAATAGAATAGAATTTTTTATTGGCCAAGTGTGATTGGACACATAAGGAATTTGTCTTGGTGCATATGCTCTCAGTGTACATAAAAGAAAAGATACGTTTGTCAAGAATCATAAGGTACAACACTTAATGATAGTCCGGGTACAAATAAGCAATCAAATCATAGTAGGAACCAGTCAATGTAAATCGTAAGGATACAAGCAACAAAGTTACAATCATACAGTCATTAGTCGGAGGAGATGGGTGATAGGAACGATGAAAAGATTAATAGTAGTGCAGACTTTGTAAATAGTTTGACAGTGTTGAGGGAATTATTTGTTTAGCATTCACTCTTGCAGTATACAGGTCCTCAATGGAAGGCAGGTTGGTAGCAATTGTTTTTTCTGCAGTTCTAATTATCCTCTGAAGTCTGTGTCTGTCTTGTTGGGTTGCAGAACCAAACCAGACAGTTATAGAGGTGCAGTTGACAGACTCAATAATTCCTCTGTAGAACTGTATCAGCAGCTCCTTGGGCAGTTTGAGCTTCCTGATTTGGCGCAGAAAGAACATTCTTTGTTGTGCTTTTTTGATGACATTATTGTTTTCAATTGCTTATTTTAATACATGCCTGCATACATTCAGTTTTATTAATAATTAAAATCTAAAAAGCTAAGAGAAAAAAAGAAATTGTTTGGGTTACTTATTCTGTTGCATTTTTAAAATATGGATGTCTATATAGGTAGTCCTTGACTTACCACAGTTCATTTGTACAAAGACACTTAAAAAATAACTTATGACCGTTTTTCACACTTATGACTGTTGCAGTATCCCCACGATCATGTGATCAAATTCAGACGGTTGGGAACTGACTCATATTTAGGACGTTTGCAGTATCCTGGCTGGGTCATATGATCACCTTTTGCAACCTTTTTCAGTTGTTAAGTGTACCCAGATTCCCTTAATAACCATGCTACTAACTTAACAACTGCAATGATTCATTTAACAACTGTGGCAAGAAAGATCTAAAATGGGGCAAAATTCACTTAACAACTGTCTTGCCTAGCAACAGAAATTTTGGGCTCAACTGTAGTCATAAGTCGAGGACTGTCTATATAGAGACTATTTTACTCAGCTAGATAAAATATAGATTTGGTCCTCTAAAGGAATATGTAGTGTATGTTGGTGAATATTATAATGATTGGAGAGGAGGTCTGTGAATGAGGATATATTACTGGGCTTTCCTTTTTTGTGGTTTTTTTTTAAAAATTTCTTCTTCTTTTATTCTTTTATGTAGTGGTGTATAATATGACATTAATGCATTCTGCAGCTTCTTTGGCATCCTGGTATCCATATTATATTGAGTAGTTTATGCAATTACAGGGCTGAAAGAGATACGAATGAAAAGCAGTGTGAATTGCTTCTTTTTGCATGACACCGCTGTGCTGAAAGTAAGGAGCTGCCTTTTTCCAAGTCAAATAAATGATAGAATAGAATAACAGAGTTGAAAGGGACCTTGGAGGTCTTCTAGTCCAACCCCCTGCTTAGGCAGGAAACCCTACACCACTTCAGATAAATGGTTATCTAACATCTTCTTAAAAACTTCCAGTGTTGGAGCATTCACAATTTCTGGAGGCAAGTTGTTCCACTGATTAATTGTTCTAACTGTCAGGAAATTTCTCCTTAGTTCTAAGTTGCTTCTCTCCTTGATTAGTTTCCACCCATTCCACCCATATGTTTAGAAGTATTTGTTGACCATGTGTCTCCAAGTTCACAGCTCTGCTACTTGAAATCCTTTAAGTAGAGATAGTAG
Source organism: Thermophis baileyi (assembly GCA_003457575.1). Taxonomy (NCBI): domain Eukaryota; kingdom Metazoa; phylum Chordata; class Lepidosauria; order Squamata; family Dipsadidae; genus Thermophis; species Thermophis baileyi. The sequence continues at coordinate 1,039,456 of QLTV01004086.1, forward strand.
AGATAAGCAGAACTTGCATTGCAAAGTTGCGACTATCTCTCAAGGTTAGATGGTCAAATCATATGCGATGTGAAGATGGAAAACAATTCCATTTATCTGCTCCATAATTATACTTTTCTCCTTGTACAGACCTGTCTAATTCAAAGCTGGAGGACTTTATGTGGTATTCTAAGACAGTCTTAGAATTGGCTTTGATAGGAATTCAAAGAATTTAGATTCAATGTTATTATTACTAAATGTTGGTGTTAATCGGCTGTTCAAAAAACAATGCAAAGCATCATTTTTGAAGGAGCCAGTTTTTATGAAATAAGATGAAACCAGATTTTGAAAACATATTTTTTTAACCAAAGGGAGACTGGATGCTTAGAAGTTGTTTTGAATGCTTTTAAGGTATTAGTGTGATCATATTATTTCATGTGCTTCATGGAAAAATAAAGATAATATTTACCAGAAAGTCTGGCTAATAAAAATGGAGAACTTTAGAGGAAATAATAGATAAATAAATATATGAATACAAGCAAGCACACCAGTTCTATTAGCGAGGTTATAGATAAGCATAAAGTATATATTGTTTTATTTTGATTTGCTACTATGGTTTATGGTGCTTTTTTTATAAAGATATTTCATTCTCTTATAATATAGCTTATATAACACTGATTTTGAAGGGAAATCACAATTCTTCTGATTGGGCAATCTGTTGCTTTTTTTGTGTTTTTTTGTTAAATGCTAATACTAAATATTTTCAGCAACTCTGGCAGATAGACTTCAGATAAAGTTACCTACCCACCTCTCAGGGGTGGGTTCCACTTACCTTCCCTACCTGTTCACATCGCAATGGAAGTGCGCGGGAAGTCCCTGTCATGTCACGCAAAAGACCCGGAAATGACCCTCTGCGCATGCGCAGAAGCCTTTGCGCATGCACATAGGTTTTTTTTTTTGCAAGCCGCGGCGACCGGAGGACCGGTTTGGGAGCGTGGACCGCCGGTCATCACTGCCGGTTCTGCGAGTGGTGGTAAATTTCCGCTACCGGTTCTAATGAACTGGCCCGAACCGGCAGCAACCCACCACTGGATTGTCTCTCCTGCACAAAATAGTGACAAGCCTCTGGTCATATTAAATGAAAGAATCTCTGAAATTGGTATGTAGGATTATCAGTTTTCCTGCAAAAACAAGCATACTAATAAAAATAAAATTAAGGCTAATGAAAATTGAGGCTCAATTCCCCAATCTCCCTTCACAATATATTCAGAAGAGCAATTAGTAATTGGCAGTTGACACATTAACAAGTCCTATACTGTCTGATTAATAAAAAATGATGATGATGCAAAAATATAATCCAATTGTAATAACATCATGATACAGGCTTTACCTTCTCACAATTGCATTGTAAACACTGTAGACAAGTACATTCTGAAATTGAGAAGTTGTTAATACATCAACTGCCAATTGTTCTTCTGAATATATTGTGAGAGCAAGTGCAGTACACAAAAAAATTCTGAAATTATCATCAGCCCGGAAATATAGTGTGAATTATTATGAATTTTTTTTAATATACAATTTCAGAGTATTGTTATATATTAGTTTTCCACATATTTATTAATATGGTTTTGAGACAAGTTATATGGTTTAAAGAAAAGGCTGTGGGGAGGAGGAGTGGCACAACCTGCAGAGGGGGTGAAAAGAAGGATCAGCCTGGAGTCTCTAGGTAGTCACAAGTGAACTAAGTCCAACCCTCCTTGAGTACCATTGACCCCTATCTACCTCTAAGCAGGTGCTGACCTTTAATTGACAAGATTCTTGTACATAGGCTATAGCTATAAATCAGTTTAATTCAACCTTCACATGAGGATCTGGTTTTTCAAGCCTGACATTGTTTGGGATTTTGAATTATATACCAATAATTTGGAATAGATCATTCATTCAAGAACTATGAATTTATTAAATATGGACTGTAATACAGATGGCTCTTTATGATGTAAAGATAATGATTTTATAGCAATAGCACTTAGACTTATATACCGCTTCATAGTGCTTTACAGCCCTCTCTAAGCGGTTTACAGAGTTAGCATATTGCCCCCAACAATCTGGGTCCTCATTTTACCCACCTCAGAAGGATGGAAGGCTGAGTCCACCTTGAGCCGGTGAGATTTGAACTGCCGAACTGCAACTAGCAGTCAGCTGAAGTAGCCTGCAGTGCTGCACTCTAACCACTGCGCCACCTTGGCTCCTTTTCAATGATGCATCAATGAGTGCTCATTCTCTACTTATGAATGGGCTCACTTCTCTCTATTTTAAAGCATTAACACTAAAAAAGAGAAAAAGGAAATAATGTAATATTTGAAAAGTGTTCACCAAAGGTCAGTGAAAATAACTTCTTATTAGGAGCTAACTAATACAAATTGTAATGCCAGCCTGGTTTATACAGTAGTGTCAATTCTGGTTACCTCTTTTTGGATTGAACCTGGGGCATGAAATCCTGCATGAGAGGGATGTAGTCTGCCATTGTGGCATGATTTATGAAGAGCTTCTCTGAATAACCAGTCTTTAATAATTTCACAGTTCAATTGCCCTTATGTCAGAGGTGGCTTAAAACTGATTCTGCTTACTTGGGAGATTCTAATTTAGGTATGGCAATCCTCCTGAGGAAATGTTTAATGGCATTATCGAAAAGAGGTGAGATTTTCTTTTCAATAGTTAGTGTGCAGCATATGTCTCCCAGTTTATGTTAAATAGTGTTTTGGTTAAGATTAAGTAAGATCAACCACTCAGCACTGGGATGTTATTTGCTGTGAAGTGATTTAACAAATGTTTGAACAGCTGTTAACGAACAAATGCTGTTGATATAAGTAGAATAATCTTTGCTCTTCTGTCTCTTGTTTAAAGAAGGATATGATAAATCAAGGGGGAAAGACTATAGTTAGAGACCATGTGCTTATAAGAGAAGTATTGCATTTCCTGCATTTGAGGATAAGTTAAAAAAAAAAGATGTATGTCATAGGCCCAGATATGCTAAGGCTTAGCTGAAGAGCTTGTCCAATCTTTTGGAATCGGTGATTAGCTCCCAGAATCCCCAACCATCAAGGCCATCAGTTTGCAGTCTGGATAAAAGAGGTAGGGGAAGGTCTGTCAGGAAAAATATCCAGCATTTATGAAATACTTGAGCTTAATTATCTGTAGACAAAAAAAAGATACCTTATCACTATGTTTGTTTTTAGCCATCCTAAGAACTTTGGTGTTGGCATCACATACTAGTTACCCCTGACTTCAAATGACAATAAATAACTTTAAAAAAAAACCTGTATTCCCAACTGCAAATTGTTAGAGATTGCACTGATTAACATCTTCCATTGCAATAAAGGTTCTTTTATTCTCTCTGTTTTTGTTGATGTTGTTTATAAGATCACTGTTTCTCTGCTATGACTACTAAGTTAATGGACTAGTCTAAAATCTGGTTAAGGTCCAAGTTAGTATCTATCAGATTATTATCCTCAGTGGTCAGCATTCCTAAAGTATTCTGAATTAGTGAGATAGGATTTATGTTTTCAGGAGTTCTTCCATTAGGAATAATTTTACCTAAAGATTACGTTTATTAAGTGCTTACTGATGTTTCTGATGGACAGGGGTGGGTTCCTCCTGGTTCGGACCGGTTTGCCTGAACCGATAGCGAGCCGCTGGTGATGTCATGATGACGTCACCGATCCGGTTCAGTGGGTGCCAGTCAGTGGGCACCGCCATCTTTTTTTTGAATTTTTTTTTAATTTCTTTTGAATTTTTTTTTTGAATTTTTTATTTTATTTTTTCTTCTTCTGAGCATGCGCAGAAGCCGAGTTCCGGCACTGCGCATGCGGTTATTTTTTTTAAATATTTTTTTTTGATTTTTCATTACTGTGCATGCACGCCCACGCGGCGCGGGAGGGAGCGAACCGGCAGCGAGGTAATTTGGAACCCACCCCTGCTGATGGATAAGTGTTTGCCATTTCAGCCTGTATCCAGCAATAAGCTACAACATTTCCGAGGTCAGTTTGTGATTTCTTTGATCCTGCCATCCATCTTATCCATCCCCTTCTCTTTCTGCTTCCCTCAACCTTACTGAACATGCTGTCTAGTCCATTATCCACTCACATCCATAGTCACAAGTGATGTGACTTTCTGATTATGGCCTCAGTCAAGCTGTCAGTTTTTATTTTGTTCAAGATGTAACTGGCTTGTTCTTCTTGCAGTCCATAGTATTTACTGTCTCCAGAACCATAATTCAAAAGTGTTTATTTTCACACTCTTGCTGTTTCTCAATGTCTAGTTGCTTTAACTATTCAATCTCTGCTGTCACAGAAACACCCATATACTCCATGATCCTGTCTAAGTTTGTTGTCGCCTTTCTTTCTTGAATTAGACTCTTTACTTCTTCAACACCCTGTCCGTCTTTATCTAGTCTTGGCCTTAAAAAAAAAAAAACTCTACTTCTTTCACAACTTTGTTGTCAAGTGTAAGCTTGCTAAGCATACTGGTTGACATTACTTCCTAGTATTTGTTTCTAATCTAAATGTCAATTTCTTTTTAGTTTTTACGTAATGATCTCTTAAATCTTCTTTTAAGTCTTCTTTATTTTCAGCTAACAGAATATCCCAGTATTTTGGTTGTTAGTGTATTTTTATTGCGGCTCTCATTTCCCCCCAGTCCTGATGTTATTTTAATATTTACTGTATCAGTTAAACAGATATGGCTTGCCTTTGCCTTTCTGTTTTTCTGTGATTCTGGAGTTTGTTGTTCTTGGTGAATTGTTCCTCTCTTGTACATAACCTGTCCTCAATATATATATTATATACTATTCTGAGCTTATGATTTGACTTTAGCAGGTTCCCTGTTCCTGGTGGTATTGCTCCCAAGATCACTAAACCTCCTGTGGTTCCAATCATGCCAGGATGGAAATCCTATAGGGAATTTACTTATAGTTTACTTATAAAGGATTTTAAACTTTCGTGTAACTTTCTGGTATGAAAGGTGATGTTCTATATTTTTCCTGAAGATACAATTTGATTGTTCCTTCCATAAATGTCATATTGATCTCATTTATTATAGGATATTTAGCTTATTTTTAATTTGTTTTTAAGAGGCCTAGAACTATTGATTATAATATCTGGCTACCTCAGATTTCTTCCTTGAAATATCATGATTATAAGTCTCTCTGAAATCTACTTATTTTCCTAAGATGTTACTTTAAGCCCTTTTGTCATTACTTGTCCTGCTGTGTCTGTAGATGGTTTTCTGCTTTTCATAAGTTTAACTTGTTTTAATTCACATTTTCATGTCAATTAACATCATGTCCCTCAACATTTTTCTTTTATTGCCTCCTTGCATTGCTTTTATGGATTTTTTTCTCTGAGTTTCTTTTTAATTTCCTTTCTTGGATATTATTTTCATTTTCTATGGAAAAATAGTGGTAGTTATGGTGTCATTAGCATTAATCCCAACAAACAGGGAACCATTAGATGTGCTTTTGAGTGAAGAGGATGTCTTACAAATGATTTTCAGTACTTTAATAAAGCATATGTTTCAGGGCAGTTTCACAGTCCAACTGATTGTAAAATGTAATAACAGGATCAGAATAGTTAAAGCAATTGTATCTTTATGGTAATGTAGAGTTGGAAATATTGGAAAATGAAGAAGAAAGAGAGAAACAATAAATTTCAAATTATATTTTTGGAGACATAAAAGCATCATGGACTGCAGAAGAAACTAATTTAAAAAGTCTGGAATTTTCTTGATAAGCAAAAACTCATGTATTTAGATCATGTGATGTGAGCAGATGAAGTTACAGAAACAATTATACTGTTTGGCAGAGTTGAAAAATGTAAGATAAAATAAATGGCTGGGACCAGAGAGAATAGTGAACTATCCTTAGAAAAATAATTACTGTTAAAGGTATTAGCTCTATTGTTGAGGTGGTCATTTTTCTCCTCCCTCTTCTGTAGTTCGAACCTTTCAATTTTGGGACATTGGTTAATAAGTTTTTATATTACATATTTTTGCTTTTATTTGTTTTATTGGATTGTTGCTTGCTGCACTTAGTTACCTTTGGTGAGATAGGTAGCCATATAAATTTGATAAATAAATGAAGTCAGATAAAAATTGCAAGCATTTGTCCATGCAATTATCACAAGCCCAGTTGAGTGGCAACTGTCTATCATTAATTCGGTTGTATTGTTCTCCAAAATAGCCTATTGTGTCTCTGAAAATTAAATTCCTATTGTTTTTTTTTCTTTTGAAAAACAAATCCCCAGGTACAAACAACAATGCTTTGAATACCTCTTGTAGAAAAAGGGTAAGATTGAATGGTTAACACAATGAGTCAAAGTCGGGGAAGCACTTTTATTTAATATAGTTTTTCTTTATAAGATAGTACTATTATCAAATACACTTCAGGCTTTTCTTTTTAAATCTGTGGGTGTAATTTGACAAATATCACTTTACTGCTAGGAATGTGTAATCATTGTAAAACCTATATTTAAATTTATATTGCTACTAAAACTCCTGGGTGCAGAAGATGAAACAAAGCAGTCCAACCAATTTATGAATAAGCTTTGGGCCCTGCCGAACTATAAGGAGACTTTTAACAGTATGTTTTTATTTGCAATGGAAGGTAAGAACTGTTGTGTTATATATATAGCAGAGGTGGGTTCCTCCCAGTTCGGACCAGTTCTTTAGAACTGGTAGTAACTCGGTGGCCTGGGTCGCTAGAACCGGCAGCAACCCAGGCCTGCCACACCCCCGAACTGGTTCTTTTGGTGGCGCAATAAGCACCACCATCTTGTTTTTTGCTTCTGCGCATGCGCAGAAGCTTTTTTTAAAGCACTGCGCATGCGTGAAGTGCGCGCACGCCCGCACGGCGCATCACTGAGCGAACCAGCAGTGAAGAAAAGCAGAACCCACCCCTGATATATAGTTGTGTTGAGCCCTGCTAAAGTGAAACTAACCTTTAGATGACCCTAACTGTTAACTCCAGCTGTTTTGGAGGGAAACTTTGAACATTCATATTTGGGCGGGTTTTTCAAGTATTATGATTGGTTAAGACCCTGTGGGCCCAGAGTATAAATTACAGGCATTGCCTGCTGTTCCTCAGTTCCAGTTTTGAGTCAATAAATGCTGTTGCATCTATGCTGGTCTGCTTCTTGCCTACTGAATCCCACTACATAATATGTTGCATCATTTATGAGTAGCTATTGCATTTTCATGATGAATGTCCTGCTCTTACTTTCATTTAAACACTTCATCATTTATTCTGATAGAATTTACTTCTAAGTAGGACTCTTTAGCATTGTTGTTTTATTTGAGCCTTTCAAATAAGACTACTGCCTCTTAAGAGAGAGAACTTTGAAGGGTGTGGAGGTTTGGGGATGTGGTGACTTGCAACAAGGTTGCATTTATCATTCTGTCAAGCAAAACCAACTCTCTTCTGTGTACATTTTGTACCTGTATTGTCCATATGAGAACACAAATCATACAGAAAGAAAATATAATTCTGTTGCAATACAGAGTGTACAAGTTGGGCGTTGAACAAGCCAGGTAAATCATACTGAGTTATAACTAGGCATAGCCTAATTCTCACTGAAATGATAGACCCATGTCTGGGTTGTATCACTTTAGATCTCAGCTGCAACTTACATAGAATCATAGGGCTGGAAGTGATCTTGGAGAGCTTCTAGTTCAACTAGATAAAAGACAATATCCCAGAAGATAAAGACAGAGAACCAGTATGCTGTGGTGGTTAAATGTAGGGTTTTATGTAATGAAATAATTTGGATTATACAAACCAAAGCGATTCTGCAATGTTTTCCTATAATTTTCACTATGTAAAGCATGCTATCCTAAGTAGACTATAAATAAGACAGGGAGTTTTAGGTCTCTTGTAGTTGTTAGCAAGGTATGTGATGCCTGACTATATGTAACCAACACATATAGAGCTAAGTAGCTATAATACAATATTTATAAATTAAAATAAAATGAAGTTTTTCTTGTCTTTTCAATGAGCTACTTCAGTGACAGGGTTAGAAAAATCAACCATTCCTTTTCCTTTGTTAATAATTATATGTATTGTAGCTTATTCATGGAAGGAAGGAAGGAAGGAAGGAAGGAAGGAAGGAAGGAAGGAAGGAAGGAAGGAAGGAAGGAAGGAAGGAAGGAAGGAAGGAAGGAAGGAAGGAAGTTGGAGCAATTATAAAACAAGAGAAGTGAAGTATATTCACAAAATTACTTGTCCTGGATGGGTCTGGTTCAGTCAAGATTTCTACCCAGAGGAATTCATTTCCTGAAAGCCTTGTGACCAGCTCACCAGCATCTTTCAAATCTACTGCTAGCAGTGGTCATGTGTACCTGTCTTACGTTGCAGCTGGATAACCACTGATCATTTGTTGATTGCTTAACAATTCATTTTCAGTAGCAATTAAAGGCAGGGCTTGCATCCAAAGCATTTCCCTTCAGGCAGGCCTGATAAGGTAAATGTGGAGGAGTGTACATATATTGTATTCATGCCAATTTTTGAATCAGTTTCAGAGATCAAATTCATCTAAACTGTTGAGAAATATGAGAATTTAGGGATGTTCTATTGCCATAGAAGAGTTATTATTTTCTTCTATGGTCATTCACTATTCATAGAATTTGAACATTAATGTGGGTAGACTCAACAACTAATACTTAGGCTACAGTTCCCATGTTATATCTATATAGGTTTTTCTTGGTAGAAGTCAGGGTTTCCTGTGTCTACCTAATCCATGGAAGTTCAGGAAGCTGTGTCTCTCACATGCTGAAGTCACACATTAAAGATATAGCTAGCAATGGTTAATTCAGCAAACAGTGATATGCTCACTTAGAAGGTGAGATTGCCTCATCTCTTCCAATTTTCCAGAAGGCCTTTAAAATCTAGTTGTGTTAACAGGCCTGTGAGTCCCAAGGGAATGATAATCTGATCCTGTGCCTTCACTGTTCATAATTTGATGTTATTTCTTAGACTTTTCATTGTAATGTTTGTACTTTTGAATGTTTTTTTTTTTTGAATTTTTATGGTCTGTTTGTACATCATCCAGAGTCACATTACATGAGATGGCTGGCCACATAAATACATATATAAATTAATATAAATTAATTTGCAGTAGGCTCTTGCAGGACTTTAAAGGGATTATGTTCCATTATTGTGATAGTGAATTATGGTATTACCTTTCCTGTATCTGCAATTTATATTATCAAATATTTCTATGCCATCATTTTTTTCAGTTGGGTTATAGCTGGTCCTCTTCCATTTCACTGAAGAAGAAAATGTGAAAGCCACTAACAATAAAATTATTCACACATGGGGGCTTCCTCTCCTGATTCATCCTGGAAACAGCCCTGAAGCCCTCATACCACTGGTTACAATTTTGCAATAGACATATTTGCAGGGGAAAAAAATGTAGTTCTTGGTCACTAGTGAAGATTGTTTTGATTAGCAACTGTTCTGGACAAAGTTTTCAGAGATTATAAATAACTAACAGCATTTGCAGAGATGTCTATGGAGATTCTCAGTCATCCAGGTCATAGTTGTCCCAAAGGTGCTTTTTCGAGAGGTAGCTGGACTTTGTTTTTCTTTGAAGAAGTTTCGCTTCTCATCCAAGAAGCTTCTTCAGCTCTGAGAAGCAAAACGTCTTCAAAGAAAAACAAGAAAGCCCAGTTGCCTCTTGAGAAACCACCTTTGGGACATTTGCACAGATATTTCTAGAGACTTTTCTGTTATTATTTAAGTCTCAATAGATCAATATTCTCTATGATTGCCTCTGTGTGTATGGAGAGACAGCGTCATGATCAAAATTATTCTTCCCTAGCACACTAGCCTTTAAAGCTGCAGCTCTAATACATCTGAAGAGCATTCCAGAATAGACAGTCTGATGTGATAGGTATCACGTCACAAAACAACACATGTTTTTGTTTTCCATTAGAGGACCGATTCATTCTGGAACTAACCATCAGCCTGATTACCTCTTTAATAGCCACCTTCTGCAGGATGGCCATGATGCCTGTAACAGAACTGCAACTGTTAATGAATGTAATGACTATTTTTGAGAGTGCAAACTGACCATAAGGCCACGGTCTTGTCATCATTTGACAAAGCAATGCTTGTTCTAGGAGAACCAGCAGTTTTCTTGAAAGTTCACCTTTAATTAAAATCCTCCAGGACAAACTGGCCCATTCAGCTGTTCAAAGTAAAACAAATCCAGACTTTGCATATTCTGGCTTTATATTAGAATTCAGAGGCAAGGATATTCACTACAGAACTTGCTACTTTTTGGAAACCCACTTTTCATACAAGGTTATGCAAGTTTATTGATGGTTTGTTTTTTTAAAGAAAAAACAGGCTTAGAAAGGAAAGTTTACTTAAGTGGGTGAAATATGTGCATGGAGTGAGGAAGTTATAGAGCCGAGGTGGTGCAGTAGTTAGAGTGCAGCACTGCAGGCTACTTCAGCTGACTGCTAGCTGCAGTTCGGCGGTTCAAATCTCACCGGCTCAAGGTTGACTCAGCCTTCCATCCTTCCGAGGTGGGTAAAATGAGGACCCAGATTGTTGGGGGCAATATGCTAACTCTGTGAACCGCTTAGAGAGGGCTGTAAAGCACTGTAAAGCGGTATATATAAGTCTAAGTGCTATTGCTATTGCTAAGTTAAAATGTTCCATTTTGAGATGGCTTTTGGGTGGGGCAATTTTTGTTTCAACTGCAGTAGGAGGAAAATAATTAATTTCTCTTCCCATTTCCCAATGTCAGGGCCAGCTGGGATTCCTGCTGTGTAAAGTTTAAAAGATCATGGAGTTTGTAAGGACATGTGAAGTGTAATGGCTACTGTTTCCCATTGTTGGCAACAATGGCAGCGCAGTCAAAACACCATCCCTTTGTGTGTGTATGTATGTATGTATGTATGTGTGTGTGTGTGTGTGTGTGTGTGTGTATATATATATATATATATATATATATATGTATGTATGTATGTATGTATGTATGTATGTATGTATGTATGTTTTTTTCTCTGTTAAATCACCTGGTATACCCAAATATGGGAGAAAGCATACTGCTTCCTTTTTGCCTTTCGGCCCCTCCAGGGGCCATCCAGATATATATATATATATATATATATATATATAGGTCTGTGGTTATTCGGGTTTGCTCGCGCGTGAAGTTGGAGATGTCATTGCAACGTTTGGACGAAGTCTCATTCGTCATCTTCAGGCTGATTATCAGGCTTGTGTCTTCAGCCTCGTGCTCCCTTTGTCATATATATATGACAAAAACATATGTACAAAAGGGGTGGGGCTTTAATTGTGCTGCCGTAAGCACTGTCTTGAGTTGATAGGTATGTACAATTTAGCCATCAAATAAGCAAATAAGTCTTATTTGATCTAGACAGGTACCATTGTTTCTGAGAGGAACAAAATGGTAGTAGTAATAGAAGAAAAGGATCCTGGGGGTCTATGGAATTTCCATGCCATTTTCAAATCTGGCATCTGGAACCCCTAATCATATAAGGTTGCATTGAAATTTGGTGGAAAAAAAATTGCCAGCATAAGTTTAGCCCTTTTTTAAAAGATTTGGAGTAATTGGTGAGATGCGAATGGCAGCAACTTGTATCAGGAAGGCCTGCCATTTCTGCAGACCTTCCCAAATAAGTCAAATGTTTTGTATTTCCCCAGTCACTTTGTCCTTCCCCTGTCACTGCCTTCATAGTTTTACCTGCTGGTTCCTATCTATCAGTCCAGGAATATTGGGCAGCTGAGGTGTGGTCTCTGATTCCTCCAACATTGCTCATTCCTGATGTTATAAACTCATCTCAGTGCCAGAAAAGCTATCACAGAAGTAGCTGGTTTGCAGATAGTTTGCAGTTTTTATTTATCTGGGGAATGTTTTCTTACATACATGTCCATATTGTCTTCATTTTATTCTAGCTTTTTTAAAAAATGGAATCATATGTTAAAGCTTTTTAAAAACAAGTCATTTATCTCCTACCCTTCATATTCTAACCAGAGACTCCAAAGTCTGAGTGAACCAGCAGCAAGTTACCTCTCATTGCATTAAATACCTTCCAAATCCCCCATGCTATACAACACCCTGTCTGTTCCTTCACTTGACTCTATGCTTTCTATTTATTAATAAAACAGACCTGTTACCAATCTCCTAGTTACTAGTACTTCCATTCGATTCCCTGAGGCTGGACCATCACTGACCATCACTGACTATAACAATCATTGACAGCATACCTAACTTCTACAGCCACCCAAAAAACAATACAAATAGAACAGAAGTTAGCAAATCTGTCTTCCTATTACTGCAGAATCCAAACAGCATCTTATGCTGCCTTGGAAATAATTTTAATTGTATGTCAAATAAAAGATTTACCTCAAATATTATACTTTTAAAGTTTCAGAAGCTAGGAAGCTCTAATTAACAACTGTTATTATATCCCCAGTGCAGGGAACGTTTCCCAAAAAGCTGAGGTAAGTTAGCTGTCTGAAATGGGAAGACTTGGAAAGTTCTAAAATCTCCAACTTAGGAAGGGGGTGGCCCTCCCAGCGTTCCCAAATTATAGTTTACCATCTCTTATTATTGGTCATGCTGGTTGAAATTGCTGATGTAGTTCAGTCACATCTGGATGGCAGCTGATATTCTAATTCTCTAACAGAGCAACAGAGTAAATGTAATGTTTTTATCATATGGTATGCCCACCAATTTGGGCCATATTGTAATAGGAATTCTGAAATACTTTTCAGTGTTTTTATTCCTTTTGGACCTCTTTAATTTGGGCAGTATTAGAGCCAAGTTGGCATGACAGATGGAGAATCTCTTTAGGTTTATGCCTCACTTATTACCAATATGTATGAATTCAGCTCTAACCAAAGAGATGCATATTCATCAGGGATGTTGGAAGTTATATTCCAGATTTGCACACATTTCTGACACATCAGATATTGTTTATTGTTTTGGATTTGGATCTATAAGTTTCCCAGAATCTATTGAAGCAGGCTGCTATAATAAATTAATAATAAAAAATGAAAAGCAAAAGCAAATTCAGACAGCTCAGAACATTTATGATAATCTATTTGTGTAACGGCTCTGGAAAAATATTTGTACTACACTTCTTAGAGAAAAACAAAGCCAGATACAAACATCACACTATATATATATCACTCTGATTGTACTAGGATGATGCAAAGCATTTGAAATGGATACTTCACAAAAGCATGTTAACATGAGATAGGCACATCATCTTTTTAAATTTTAAATTTATCATTTTCTCCAGAAGTTTTATAAAACTGCTTGGAAGATCCTCTCTAAGTACATATGCATATGTGTGTGTGTTTACGTATAGACATTAATAAGGCATTAACATCAAATCCAAGATGGCGCCGCCGAAGGCTGCCTCGGTGAAATGCTCTCTAATGGTTTCTTTATTTTTTTATTATTCTCTGCGACTCACTACGGACTTCATACTCACGAGACCATCTGCTAAGAATTAAGGAACGTTTCTTTAAGGAGCAGCTTTCTGTGATCTCACCACCACCCCCACCCCCCACCGTCTTTACAAACACGGAAGAGATTCTAACACAGGAAGAAGCAATTACCCCGGAGCTATGGATTACCAAAAAAACAAAACGGAGGAAATGAAGACGGAGAGGTAAAAGGGCGGGAATTTTAAACAGGCTAAGGAATAGGAGAAATAAAAACCCCCTGCCTTCAATCTTCCTAACCAACTTACGTTCACTTGCTAATAAGATGGATGAAATACTACTTTTAAACAGATACAATTCTGATTTTTACAATTCAGCAGCCCTACGCTTCTCTGAAACCTGGTTAAATGAATCAGTTGATGATAGCAGCCTGCATATCCCAGGGTTTCAGATTCAACGATCAGACAGAATTGCAGAAACATCTGGTAAAAAGAAGGGAGAAGGCTTATGCTTATATATCAACAACAGCTGGTCTCACGATATAACTACCATGTTTCCCCGAAAATAAGACCCTGTCTTATATTTTTTTGAATCCTGAAATAATTGCTTGGACTTAAACCTGGTTAAATGAATCAGTTGATGATAGCAGCCTGCATATCCCAGGGTTTCAGATTCAACGATCAGACAGAATTGCAGAAACATCTGGTAAAAAGAAGGGAGGAGGCTTATGCTTATATATCAACAACAGCTGGTCTCAGGATATAACTATAATATATAAATTCTGTGATGAAAACTTAGAGTCTTTACTTATCAACTGTAAACCATTTTACTCTCCACGTGAGTTCTCCTCATTTCTTCTAATTGCTGTGTATGTCCCGCCACAAGCCTGTGTAAACAAGGCATTACGAACTCTAGCTGACCAAATTATGGAGGCTGAAGCCAAATACCCCAATTCACTGGCCATTATTTTGGGAGATTTAAACAAGGCAAACTTAAGGAAAGAGCTACCAAAATACTTTCAGCATTTCAAT
>QLTV01004086.1:1055650-1073240 GCA_003457575.1 Thermophis baileyi
ATATTTACAGACCCCTCACATCCTGGACACAAACTGTTTCAACTCCTACCCTCAAAACGATGCTATAGAGCACTGCACACCAGAACAACTAGACACAAGAACAGTTTTTCCCCCGAACGCCATGACTCTGCGAAACAAATAATTCCCTCAACACTGTCAAACTATTTACTAAGTCTGCACTACTATTAATCTTCTCATCGTTCCTATCACCCATCTCCTCCCACTAATAACTGTATGATTGTAACTTTGTTGCTTGTATCCTTACGATTTACATTGACTGGTTCCTACTATGATTTGATTGCTTATTTGTACCCGGACTATCATTAAGTGTTGTACCTTATGATTCTTGACGGACTTATCCTTGACGGACTTATCTTTTCTTTTATGTACACTGAGAGCATATGCCCCAAAGACAAATTCCTTGTTGGCCAATAAACAATTCTATTCTATTCTATTCTATTCTATTCTATTCTATTCTATTCTATTCTATTCTATTCTATTCTATTCTATTCTATTCTATTCTATTCTATTCTATTCTATTCTATTCTATTCTATTCTATTCTAGACAATACACTGCAATTGCCAGTGAAACAGAGTGGCTGTTCATATGCACATAGATGCATCTGCCTGTGAATTGAATCAGAGAGAGAACAAGTGTTACACTGTGATTAAAACAAAATACTGAAACTTAATTTCCCTTGTGTTGTGCAGGTGATAAAATCTTAGCTGGGAAGCTGAAAGAACATTTATTTTGCACTATTGTCACCCTAACACTGTTAAATCTCCAGTCTCTTAATCTCTCCCATTTATTCATTTTAAAGTTTATATCATAATGAAATAAAAGCACGTCAGATTAATATCTTTCTTAGACTCGGGGATCTTAAGAGAAAAAAAAACTTCTTCCACCATCACCCCCAAAACTGCAAAAGACCAAGGAAATTTAAAAGTTCTTTTCTGAATGGCAAGCTTATATTATATTTGGGGACTTGGCTCATTGTTTGTTTATATGAATTATGTGTTGTATAATTTTGACTATCATTGCCCATAGAATTTTCTTCTAATTTTATCACTGTGAGATTTATATTATTTTTAGCTTGACATTGCATGGCTGAGTAAGTCATATATTTTTCACCCCTTCCTGGTTGGAATATTAGCATTCAGTGGCAGTCTCCTTTTTAACATGGTCACCTAAGAATAGACAAGCATATGGGAGGTTTATGTAAGTGGAATGGCTGAACATTCAAGAGGAATTCCAATTTAATTAGATGTTTTAAATTGAATGTTGAAGTGTACATATTAGATGGAAATGTTAAGCTTTTCATGCTGATTGTTGGCTTACATGATCAATGTCTGCCATATCTAATTTTATATGGTCAAACTCCAAATTCTGCAGACCAAAACAACCTGTTTTTAATATTTGTTTATTAGCATAATGACCTTAGAATAGTTAGAGTTAATGTGAATCAAACCTCTATAGATCATAGCACTCTAAATTATATTCTTGGATTCTTAATATTTGACAAGATTAGAATTGTATGATTATGTGCCATCAAGTCAATGTTGACTATCAGTGAGCACATATATAGATTTTCTCCAGGACGATTTGTCCCTACTCTGGTCCTTCAGGTTTTCCAATGCTGCATCCATCTGCATCTGGTTACAATTGAATCCATCTACTACTGCTGGTCATCCTCTTCTTCTCTTCCATCCTTCATAGAATTATAGATTTCTTGCAGAATGTGAACATAGTGTAATAATTTGAATCTGGTCATTGGTGCCTGAAGTGAGAACTCCGAGCTGGTTTGTTTATTGTTCCATTTGTTTTCTTCTCTGTCCGTGGAATTCTCAGGCATTTTCTCCAACTGCAAACTTCAAAAGTGTTAATATTCTTCCTGCACTGCATCTTCCAAATCCAACTTTCATTTCCATAGAATGTACAGAGAAAACTGTTAATATTTTCTCCTAATTGAAAGTATTCCCCATAGTGCTTATTCTGAGTTTATTCGACTCAAACATGTGCTATTCAATCTATTTGGTCCAAGATGCTGCTTTTGAAGTTCCACAATGGTTGGAGCTTTTTATGATTAATATGTAGAATATATTTTAATGTTTTCTTCTGTTCATTAGTTCACTGATTATGATGATTTTATATGAATAATTTCTTTTTGGCTACTTCTTAGGTTAATTAAATTGGGGAATATCAAATACAGAAAATCCCATTCTAAGGACATTGTCAAATCAATCTTTTATAGTCTCTGGGCTTTTCTAGGATATGCTTAAATTTAGCAGGTTCATCGGCCATTGTTTGTTTGAAAAAATGAGACCATGTTAATGCCATACTTTGCTATATTGCTTCTATTCCATGAATTCAGTGCTCACATAGGATCAAAAATACTTGGTGTGTAGGATCCTTCATTGCAAAATCTTGTGTCATGACACCTAGAAAAAACGTGGGAATAATTCTAAAGTAGTATGTTGTTCCCTGAATAGTACGGACTGAACATTCTGTTCTAAAGAACTACATCTCTTACAACTCATTGAGAAGAGATTTAATAAAGGACAATATATTTAATTATAACAATAACTCAAGGATATTTTTAAAAAAAATCAAAAACAATTTCATGTAACAACACAGCATTCCCCAAACTTACAAGCACTGGTGTCAGTTTAGGAATGATATCAGCGGTACAAGTATAACAAGTTTAACCATCAAGAATAAATGTCTATAAACAGTTCTTTTCATGGGCTCATGCTTAGGCTGGGTTTCAAGTTCTTTTTGCCCTCAAAATAAATTCTATTGTATGTAATTTTTGGCAAGCAAAGAAACTGGAGCCTTATTTTCATTGTTAATCTGAAAGTTTCATGATTAGACTTCTTAACTATGTTTCCATAAAAAAACTGGATACAGTTTAGATTGCTTCCAGCTGTTGAAATAGCAATAGCAATAGCACTTAGACTTATATACCGCTTTACAGTGCTTTACAGCACTCTCTAAGCGGTTCACAGAGTCAGCATATTGCCCCCAACAATCTGGGTCCTCATTTTACCCACCTCGGAAGGATGGAAGGCTGAGTCAACCTTGAGCCGGTGAGATTTGAACCGCTGAACTGCTGAACAGTCAGCTGAAGTAGCCTGCAGTACTGCACTCTAACCACTGCGCCACCTCGGCTCTATCCAATATCTTGGATTTAGAGTGTAATTCTGTACTCCATTCCCTTTTATCATGTGCAGATTTCACATTTTGATTTTAATTGTTTTTC
This sequence comes from Thermophis baileyi, assembly GCA_003457575.1. Classification (NCBI taxonomy): domain Eukaryota; kingdom Metazoa; phylum Chordata; class Lepidosauria; order Squamata; family Dipsadidae; genus Thermophis; species Thermophis baileyi. The sequence continues at coordinate 1,058,911 of QLTV01004086.1, forward strand.
AATATTTTTTTTCTATTTAGAAAACAAGTTTAATTCCACTCCCACCTCCTAATATTCTTATGATCTCCAAATGTCTGAAAGACTTTCTAAGCATGTCTGTGGAGATTCTCAGTCCTCCTGGTCATAGTTATCTCAAAGGTGCTTTTATGCATACAGACATTTTTGTTTTGAAAAAGCATTTCCTTGAGGAAGAAGAAGAAAACGTTTCGCTTCTCATCCAAGATGCTTCATCTGTTGTGATGAAGCATCTTGGATGAGAAGCAAAATGTTGTCGTCTTCTTCCTCAAGGAAAAATGGTCCATTTGCCTTTTGAAAAAGCACCTTTGAGGTGCTTTTATGCATACAGACATTTGCTTTTTGAAAAAGCACCTTTGAGGTGCTTTTATGCATATAGACATCTTATTCTTGATACCAGATGCATTATTGGTATCTCATCATATGACCCCAATGTCCTAGATTTGTTATTTCTCGCCTTCTAAATAAGCAAAAATAAGGTTAAACTAAGTATCCATATAAAATATAGATATATGACATGCTTTTGAAGCAGAGTTTATTATCCTTGCCTAAAAAAATTAGAGTTGATTCCTAAGCCACAGTATAGCTTGTTATCTAGATCGAAAAGCAACTTTCTGAGAAGCATTTTTTTCACCTGTACCATCAGCAGGATCTGGGTGAGGGACAAAAAAGAATGACAAAAGTTCTTTCACACACATCTACAAGAGTTTCCGTATGATGAAAGACAACCATATGTATAATGGCTTACTATCTGAGCTGGTATTGTTAGTGATTGATGCTATTGAGAAATAATGCAGAATAGATAGATTAATAGAGTTGGAAGGGACCTTGTAGGTCATCTAGTCCAACCCCCTGCTCAAGCAGGAGTCCCTACACCATTTCAGACAAATGGCAATCCAATCTCCTCTTGAAAGTCTCAAGTGTTGGAGCTCTCACAACCTCCGAAGGCAAGCTGTTCCACTGGTTTATCGCTCTCATTGTCAAAAAGTTTCTCCTTATCTCCAGGTTGAATCTCTCCTTGGTCAGTTTCCATCCATTATTCCTTGTCTGGCCTTCTGGTGCCTTGGAAAACAGCCTGACCCCCTCCTCTCTGTGGCAGCCCCTCCAATATTGGAACACTGCTATCCCCTGGTCCTTCTCTTCGCTAGACTAGCCATGCCCAGTTTTTGCAACCGCTCTTCGTATGTTATAGTTTCCAGACCCCTAATCATCCTGGTTGCTCTCCTCTGCACTTTCTCTAGAGTCTCAACGTCTTTTTTGTAGTGTGGTGACCAAAACTGGATGCAGTACTCTAGGCTATTTCTTACCTCAGTGTAGGACTTTCCTTTTCTCTGCATTGAATTTCATTTTATTAGATAGGGCCCAGTGTTCAAGTCTGTCCAGATCCGTCTGGATCCTGAGCATGTCTTCTGGGGTGTTGGCTATTCCTGTCAGCTTGGTATCATCTGCAAATTTGGTTAGTTCCCCTTCTATTCCCTCGTCTAGGTCATTTATGAAGATATTAAAGAGTACTGGGCCTAAGACAGAACCTTTGGTACCCCACTGCTTACTTCTCTCCATGTAGACTTAGACCCATTGAGAACTACTCGTTGAGTATGGTTAGTCAGCCAGTTGTTAATCCATCTGGTCGTGTAGCTGTCTATCCCACTTTTTTCTAGCTTACGAAGAAGTAGGTTGTGGTCTACTTTGTCGAATGCAGTGAATTGTTCTACAAGAAGAATTTAATGGACTGTCTTTGGTACTATTATGATTTAGTGACTAACACTGATGATTTACAAATACATTTGTTTTATGTCAGTATTACCTGGGTTTGATATGTGGCTGTTAAAAATTTATAAAAATGTATATTTGAGCTAAATGCACCCCACACACATACACATACTAAAATACAATTCTCCAACATTTTTATGTGTGCCTATATAACATCTTCTGTTCAACAACATTCACAGAAAGCACAAAGGAAGCATGTTTTAGGCTATTGGAGAACTCCTTGGAATTCACATTAGAGGCATTTTTTGGGCTTAATTTCAATATTTTTATTTATTTATTTATTTATTTTGTCAAGCATGTATATGATAATAGATATAAGTATATATAAGATTATGAATACATGAAATGGATACGAATAAATGGGGTCGTTAGGACAGGGATGGTAGGCACGTTGGTGCGCTTATGCACACCCCTTACAGACCTCTTAGGAATGGGGTGAGGTCAACAGTAGACAGTCTAAGGTTAAAGTTGTGGGGGCTTGGGGAAGAAACCACTTATACTCAATATACTCAGTTCCTTTAACTTTGAGGCATTCTCTCACTGAGAAGATTGAAGTAAACAAACCTTAGCAAGACTAAGGAATTGACTTAAACAAAATCAGTGACTGGATGTCATCTTTACCTTTCATAACATGAAAAGCTCTACTTTAAAAGGATAGTATTAAATCTTAACATGTTCCCTTCCAAGGAAGAAAAAGCCAACCATATTGCTTATAGGCATTTTGGAGCTCTAAAGCTGAATGGCTCACAAAACAGATGCTATTAAATCCATAGAGAGAATTTGTAAGGTTATTAACTGACGTCTAACTTGCTTTTAAAGCATAATGTGGTATCTACATGGGGGAAGACCACAAAATTAATGCCTGCTTGGCACGTATGCTTGAGTGACTTTACTAAGCACCCAGGAAATCTACACAACACATTTGAAATCAGCAACAGCTGGTGCAGGCCAGACAATCACAGTCAAGACACATGCTACAGCGATTAGAGTATTAACCTTGATCAGCCCAACAATTAGAATGATAATATGCAGAGTCACTGAAGAGAAAAATATAGTCTATCAAAATACTGGCTTAGTCTTCAGGCCCTACTGAGTCTTTCAGTATTCACAGCACTCTAAATACTGTTGTGTTGTAAGCCTATGAGGGGCTTGGAGTATGGTTGCAGCTAGATTGCAAAGCATATGCTTCGTGTTTCGTGCTTCTGGCATCTAATGAGTTTAGCAACTGATTTGTTGCTCAACAAGGAATTCTCCGATTCTTCACGGACTATGCAAATATGTAGCAGCTAACAACAAATTAGCAGATTTTGTACTTTGCTTTAATTATGGTTTATTGTAACTACAGTTTATTGGCTAAGTCAGAAGGACGCAGCTTATACAACACACTAACTTCGCAGCATGATTTACACATTAGTGTGAATGGAGTTCCACATCACACAAGTCCAAGCCAAACAAAGCATATTATGATTTAAGAAAATGTAGGAATCCAATTAACGGCTAATACACAACTGTCAGTACCAGGAGAGGAAATTTAAAAAAAGTAATGTTGGCACAGTTGACCTAATGCTTTGATATTCAAAGGAGCATGGCTTTGATCACAATGTGATGACCATCATCTTGACTTGCAGATGCAGCTAACAATTACTGGTAATTATATTGTATTTCTTATTAGATTAATAGCAATAGCAATAGCAGTTAGACTTATATACCGCTTCATAGTGCTTTACAGCCCTCTCTAAGCGGTTTACAGAGTTAGCATATTGCCCCCAACAATCTGGGTCCTCATTTTACCCACCTCAGAAGGATGGAAGGCTGAGTCAACCTTGAGCCGGTGAGATTTGAACCACTGAACTGCAGCTAGCAGTCAGCTGAAGTAGCCTGCAGTGCTGCATTCTAACCACTGCGCCACCTCGGCTCTTAATGCCTAAACAATTGTAGTACAGGACCCATAGACTCATGTTACTTCATGTATCATCCAATATAACAGGTATTACAGAAATCTACAACATATATTACTGACTATTGGTCCACTTCCAACCATAGATCTAAGCCTGGGACAATACACTCTAGTGTACCTGCTAAAAAGTCATCAGCCACAGTGTATTTATTATATGTTGGCCAGATGTCCCTGCTGCACAACACATATATGGCATTTGTACTGTATATAATTTTTAAGGTTGAAAACTTTTGCTTTAAAAAAAGATTGATAAAACCTGTTTTTTTTTTTTAAAAAAATTGTTATGAAAAATCAGATTGTTATATAACATTTTATTAAATCAAGGAGGATTCAAGTAAAAAAATGTTTAAAATCCAACTTTTACTGATCCACAGAAAATAAAAAAGGTTATGTGACTTAATTCTGTGGCTTTTAATTCCTGTTCCTTTGCCAAAATGAAAAAGAAGCAGAATCACACCATCATGCTGCAAACTCCACATCTTTCATGCAAGGTAACAATGACTCATCAAAGAGGTGGGCTTTATGGTGTGATAATGTTCCCTCTTAGCCCTTCGAAGATACTGTTGCTTATTTTCCTCTCCTTTTATTTTAAGCTTTGGGCTGATGACTGGAGCGCTAGTCTGGCTGTTACCACACATCAAATGTCCTGCTGTTCTTGCTGCCTCCTTGCATGGACTGATGAGATAACCTTGACAAAATAACAGAGTTGGAAGGGACCTTGGAGGTCTTCTCGTCCAACCCCCTGCTCAGGCAGGAAACCCTATACCCGTGATGGCGAACCTATGGCACGCGTGCCAGAGGTTGCATGCAGAGCCCTCTCTGTGGGCATGCGCACCATCGCCAGCTGCTCTGTTCCGGGTTCTGGTGTTCTGGCGTGCGCGCGCACTCCAGTTTCGGCACTGTGTGCTGAAAAGGTTAGCCATCATTGCCCTATACCATTTCAGACAAATCATTGTCCAATCTCTTCATAACAACTTCCAGTGTGCGAGCATTCACAACTTCTGGAGACAAGTTGTTCCACTGATTAATTGTTCTAACTGTCAGGAAATTTGCTTCTCTCCTTGATTAGTTTCCAGCCATTGCTTCTTGTCCTTCCTTCAGGTGCTTTGGAGAATAGCTTGACTCCCTCTTCTTTGTGGCAACCCCTGAGATATTGGAACACTGCTATCATGTCATCCCCTAGTCCTTCTTTTCATTAAAGTTAGACATACCAATTCCAGAAATCGTTCTTCATGTTTTAGCTTCCAGTCCCCTTATCATCTTTGTTGCTCTTCTCTTCACTCAACAACTTTTTTACATCATGATTACTAAAACTGGATGCAGTATTCCAAGTGTAGTCTTACCAAGGTATTGGTAAGTGGTATTAACACTTCATGTGATCTTGATTCTATCCCTCTGTTAATGCAGCCTAGAAGTGTATTTCCTTCCTGTATTTCTCTTCAGAGCAAGTACAAACTATGGGTGTGCTCAGAAGTACCAGATGAGACCTACCCCCCTCCAAACCAACAATTTTCTTATGCCCCAAAATTGTTCTTAGGACTATCCAGGAAATGACAGTAACTTGCAGGAAATGCTCAGTCAGTCCTGGATGGTTGGCAAGTCTTCTTTGTTCAAAAATATAAAATATATAAAAAGACAAAACATTCCACACAACCTCCACTCACTGGGCCTTGCCCTATATCTCCTGCTCAGTCTGAAATGAAGATGTAAAATTGGATATCACCAAAATTTATTTTAGCTATTTTTATTTTATTTTATTTTATTTTTTTATTTTGTATCCCGTCTTTATTATTTTTACAAATAAGTCAAAGCGGCAAACATATCCAACACATCTTCCTCCTCCTATTTTCTCCACATCTCTGTGAAGTGGTTTGGACTGAGGGACAGTGACTGGCCCAAAGTCACCCCGCTGGCTTTCATCGCTAAGGCAGGACTTGAATTCACATCTCCCGCTGCCCAGCCTAGTGTCTTAACCACTAGACCAAAATGTTGACACTTGATGTCACCCATGATTTCATCAGAATATTGAAAATAATGATGGGAAAAGCTGATCCTTGAGGCACTCCAAAATGGAGTATTCAAAGGTTTGACTTCTCCTCTTTCAATAGCAGGAACAGTCACTCAGGAAGAGGCCGAGCCAAAATAGTGCCTCCAATCTCCAATTCTTGTAGCAGTTCCAAAATATTCCATAGTTGATGGTACTGAATGCTGTTGAAAGATCTACGTGATCAGAGAAGTGCACTATCCCCATCCAGGCCCATTCATGGGTCAGCCACAAGAGCACTAAATGTAGGTTCTTCTCCATGTTCTGGCCTGAAGTTTGACTGGAAGGATCCTGAAAATCAGTTTTTGTTTCAGAGATTTTTGTAGTTAAAGTCAATTATCTTCTCTGCAACTGATCTAAGAAAGGGAGCTTGGAGACTAGTAAATAATTGTTTAATTAATAGTCAGATGGCTTCTTGATGAGTGAATGTCGATAAGATTTATGAAAATGTTTTGCAGAAGATAACTTTTCAATGTTTCTGCTGATATTGTATGCTACTAAAAGCAGCTGAAGATTTCTTGTGATACACACATACTGACTCAAACACGTGTGGTTTCTCGTTCACTAGATTGAGTCATTTTCTTTCTACCTGCAAAGATAAAATGATAGAACAGCTTAGTGGAAAGCTTAGTATAAGCTCACTGCAACAGTGCTCACAGGTTGTAATCATCATAGTTTTCCACATAGTCAATAATACATTTTGGCTTTTTTGTAAAGCCACAGCTGTATATTTTGATAGTGTCTCCTGTTGCAGGAGAGATCACAACTGGTAAATCAGCCCACATTGTATGATTTGTCGTGGTAACTAATCTAGCTTGAAGCCTATACCTTTTCCCACATATTCCATAAAGAATCGTATGAGTACTTCTCAAGTCTGCTGATATCTCCTGAAATGTGCACATTCTTAATGCTGCTCTTTGGCAAGAAAAAATACAAGATGCATCATACAAATCTCAGAAGCCAGCCATCCAGAAAGGATGAATACTAATATTGTATATGAAATACGTAGGTGAGTAATCCAATAGTTTCACAACCTTAGGGTTGAGCATCAATGCAACTATGGTGGTATGCTACAACATGGCCATCCAGGACAAAATTACATTAGATTTGATGTAAAAGACCTTTTTAATGGATCTATTCAAAACAGATATAGATGACAATAGTTTCATTGAGAGTAGTTTCTCCCCAGCCAAGAAAGTGTATCCTCACTCTAATATAGCACTGAGACAATCATGTCTAGGAGCTCTCAGTGCTTACACTTGAAAGACAAAATCCATGTTGCATCACAATCTTTGCCTCTTTGGGACATTTATGAGCTGCGGTGGCACAGTGGTTAGAGTGCAGTACTGCAGGCTACTTCTGCTGACTGCCGGCTGCCTGCAATTTGGCAGTTCAAATCTCACCAGGCTCAAGGTTGACTCAGACTTCCATCCTTCTGAGGTAGGTAAAATGAGGACCCAGATTGATGGGGGCAATAGGTTGACTCTGTAAACCACTTAGAGAGGGCTATAAAGCACTGAGAAGTGGGATATAAGTTTAAGTGCTATTGCTATTATGCATCACTGCAATGGATATAGAAAAGGAATGTGGCTTGTATCATGATGCCACAATGCTGCTGACATCACTGTGAACCTCCTTGCCTGTCCCTGCAGATCTTGCTCTTGTGAGATGACAAAATGCCTTGAAATCCATCTTTTTCATTTGACATGCCATTAAGAAATCAACACAGGAGATAAGGACTTTCACTTAAAGCGTTTTCCCTCCCTGTTATGCAGCACTTGATAGAGACCTTCAGCAAAGCTGTTCTTCAGAGATCCTGCTGTTCCACCACATGGACATTTTTCATAGCTGTGTTCTTATTTATATCTATATCTTTGGAAAACAAAGCTCAGATTATTGAGTTAACTTTGCCAACAGAACCTACCGGTAATTAAATAAAGTCGATGTTATAGATAGTTGGTGAGATCACTGCAGTTTTCCTACACTTGGTGACTGCCTGTTCCAACGTTACTTTCAGAAGAGATATTTTGTTTGAAATAAAGAAGCCATGAAATTATATGATGAATGATTCATAATGACTGAATTGCCCTAAAGCACTAGGGAGATGGTTTGGTTTGCTCTAGGCGGTGAAATATTAAAAACAGAAGTTTTTCCTTTGGACAGAAAAAAACAGAATTTATTACTCTTTCTGCATTTCAATACAAACATAATATGTAGGTTTTTGAATGTCAAATATGTATTAACCTACACAGTTATCACTAGATAACATAAAATAAAGAATTCTTTTTCCAGCTGGGCTAGAATTTTTTATTCATATAGAAAGAACCTCCTAACAATAATAAATTGTCATTACCTGTACCGCTTTCTTTTCCAGCAGGGTTCAATTCTGCAGGCTAAAAAAAAAAAAACATGGAAAAAATGCTTATTTAAGGGACAATTTAAAAGGGATTGCTTGAGATATTCGTGTGATACAGTTACAGTACATGTGTGCCTTATACAGAATGTATCCTATGAAACAAGACCGGTGTGTATTTTAAGGATGTTTTAGCAAATTGCAAACATTATCTTCACCTGTCTCTGCAAAGTGTCTCATAGGAATTGGGGGACGTGATCAGATATTAGCCAGCTTCCTTTTTAAAAACAAGTCAATTACAGAAATGTGCCTCTATGCTTCCTGAGAACACATTGCAAGTTTCATCAAAGATTTCCTCCATTATATGTTCATATATATGTCTATACAGTATTTAAATTTAAATTTATTTATGTTTATAGAGCCGAGGTGGCGCAGTGGTTAGAGTGCAGCACTGCAGGCTATTTCAGCTGACTGCTAGCTGCAGTTCGGCAGTTCAAGTCTCAAGGTTGACTCAGCCTTCCATCCTTCCGAGGTGGGTAGAATGAGGACCCAGATTGTTGGGGACAATATGCTGACTCTGTAAACCGCTTAGAAAGGGCTGTAAAGCACTATGAAGCGGTATATAAGTCTAAGTGCTATTGCTATTGCTATTGCTATTTGAAGTATGAGAACCAGCTTGGTGTCATGGTAGAGGTGCTGGCCTAGAAACAAGCCTACTGAGAGTTTTAAGCCTCCAATAGGCATGAAAGCTGGCTTGTTGTCTTTGGATCAGACACTCTCATTTAGCCCAACCTACCTCACAGGATTGTTGTTATGGGAAAATAGGAGGCAAAAGGGAGGGAGGAAGGAAGATTTTAGGATGCTCCCTGACAGCATCTCACAAAGAAGCTCAATGGGAAAGCTGGCAGGAAGTCAGAAGTTCCTCCAGCTCCCACTGCTTTTTTTGCCTATCCATGGTCATTTCTCTGTTTAGGTAAAGAAATACTGTATTTCTGAAATGATGACCCAATGGATCATGGGTTGTTTAGTTTCTTTTAAATATGAAAGATCTGGATAAATAAAACCTCAATCAAGATGAAGTCTCGGCTCCCCCTCCCTTTATTAAAAACAGGTCTTTGAAGTCAGTTGCCCAAAAAAACTAGCATCAGAAAAAACACAAAAGAAGAGGCAGGTGAAGCAAAATAGTGTGATAAGAGTAGGATCTTACATAATAGGGGACGTCATGAGTTCTGCATTCTTTATGATTAATGATAGGCCTGTGAATGAATAACTGAAAAAGGACAATTCACACCTCAATATTCTGGTTGAGTGAGAAGCAAATTATTTTAATGAAATTGTAAGATCTTTGTCTGTTATTTGTTTAGCCATGTCGCCTACTTTAAAAACTGCCAGAGTATTTTACAAGCTGTTCATTTTATTATAAAAGCGGTTTGATTGACTCAGTGTTTTAAACCAAAAGTACACAAATGTGCGGTACTGGCATGTGTGTAGCCAAGGCACAATTCGGTGAAGGTTCATCTAGGTGGTTTTGTTTTTTGTTTAATAGGTAAATGTGACTATATGGAGAAGTCGGCTGAATCAAACGGAGGCTTCCATATAATTCAGGATTCTGTTTCTCGTGTTAGTAAGTCAGATGGCTCCTGGATATCTAGAAGAAGAAATAGGGATAAGAGAATTCTCCCATTATTGTTTGCCAGTAAAGGGTAGCCCAAGATTATTGTATTTTGCTATTATAACTAGTATAGCCATGGGGATGGTGGTGGTGGTGATGATGATAATGACTACATTTCATATTTGTATAAAGGTCAACATCAAGTTGACTTGCAAGAAAGTTTTCTAGGTTAGAGATCCCAGATTGCATAGAATAGTGTGAACATGCCTGGACTTCGGTTACGCTTCCTGATGAATACTCTCTGTACTATTATGAGAGAATGCTTCACATAAGATGGATGCTACTAACGCTAGTAACGTAGTCTACAGCAATTCTAACTATTACATTTTGTCAATGCTTGATAGATCAAAGCCACAAGGCAAGCCAAGGCAAAGGTCAATATGTAGGGTCTCATCAGGTAACATATGGAAGATTGTGACTTGGAATGTAAGAGGAATAGGTGGTTAAAAAAACACCATAATTAACTAATGAAATGAATGAAATAAAATTGACGTGTCTTTGAAGTTTAGAGAAAGGAGAAGGGCAGTAGATCTCTGTCAAGGAGGCTGAATTTGTAGAGTAAAATTGATGAATCCATGCAGGGAAGAAAGGATATATGAGTTAAATCATGACTTAAAGGGTTAAAATCTGTATCAAACATTTAGAATATCACTGAGGTTGTTGTCGGTCACTTGGAAGTAAGAATTTGTAGGTTGGTGGTTGATATTTCATTCTCCATGAAACTAAAATTCAAAGGTGGCACTGGGAAAAGTCCTTTAACATGCTGAATGAACACCAACTGGGGGGGAAAAGAGACACTAGTGTATTAAGCAACATGAGTATGAGACAAAAGCACACTGAAAAAGTAATTGGACCTTTTGGAGACTCAAGGAAAAAAAGAGAACAGTAATTACTGTATATAAAGTTGCCTGTGTAGAAAAATGAATACTTTATTTTTACATGAAAGTATTAGAAAATAATCTCCTAACGGAATGAATGGAAGGTAGATGAGCCTCTGGCAGAATGAATGCATTAAAAATTAAAGCAATGGAATGATTTCATATGAAACTGACTGATGGATTTATTGGAAGGTATACAGATTATTATGGATTTGTATGAGAATTACAAATGGAATGGAAATAAATGTTCTTACCTAAGTAAAAATAAATGAAGGGTTGTCATATATGCTGGAAGAACGTTGAAGATGGCAAGTCTGCAGAAGTAGATGGCATTGTGGGGAAAATGTTAAAATATGGATATGGCATTTGAACCATATGGATTCTTTTTGTATGTTGATAGCAATAGCACTTAGACTTATATACCGCTTCACAGTGCTTTACAGCCCTCTCTAAGTGGTTTACAGAGTCAGCATATTGTACCCAACAATCTGGGTCCTCATTTTACCAACATCGGAAGGAGGGGAGGCTGAGTCAACTTTGAGCTGGTGAGAATCGAACTGCCGAACTGCTGGCAATTGGCAGTCAGCAGAATTAGACTGCAATGCTGCATTCTTACTGTGCCACCATGGCTCTTTTTGTTCTACTTTACATGTAGATGATGCTGTGTTGGCTGAAAACTTAAATGATTTACAATAATGCTGGATTGTATGATGCAATGAAGAGTATGGATCTGAAAATTAATATACCAAATATCTAGGTAGTTGCATTTGACAGATTAATGGAGTGAATGACACCAAATAGGATAGGGAAAGTAGATGAATTTGTATACCTTGGCAGAATGTTTTATAAAGATGAGAAAACAAGACCTGAAAATATTGGCAGAATGGTAGTGGCATGCATGTAATGGGTTGTTAGGAATGATTTTTGGAAGAAAGAAAAGTGTGTCCTGCACACGTTATTATATGGAAGTGAGAACTGGTTATATCAGGAGAAACAAAAATGAACTGATGGCAATTGGTAGATGCTGAATAAATGAAGATTGTAAAGTTCTTTTTTTTTCCATGATCTGGAATTCCAACTATCCCTACTTTGCTTATTTTTCTTTGACTTTTATATAATTAATGCTAAGTTTATTTAAAAATTGTCTATAACCAGTATCAAAGGCTTACAGTCATTAAGCTTCTTTGATGGGTTATCTTCTTCCGCAAGCCTTGTCTTCGGTATAGGCTTGATAATTTTATTTAGTAATGCTTCTTCCAAATGTATCCTTTACAGATATTTTTGTAAAAGTTAAATGTGTGTTGGGGACAGATATACAGACCAATTCAAACACACTGGACTAGGTGATTTCAAAAGCCTGCTAAATAGAACTTGCTATTGCCAGATCTGAACTATTATTAATTTATTTATTTTATTAGATTTATATGGTCTCCCATCTTTGTCAAGTGCCTCAAATTAAGTTTGAAAATGCCAGTTTTTAACCAGGGGTGGGTTCCTCCCGGTTCGGACTGGATCGCCCGAACCATTAGCGACCCGCTGGTGATGTCATGGATCCGGTTCGGTCGGTGCCAGTCCGTGGGCGCCGCCATCTTTTTTGGGGAATTTTTAGTGAATTTGTTTTACTGTGTGGAAGGTTTTTCCTGTTCTGCCGCTTGAAAAAGGGCCCTCCCACCCGCCCCTGCATTTAAACTGACCATTATTCCTTCACCAGAAGCACAGCTGATCAGCTCCTCAGCTGTGTTTCGGGCTGATTGAAGCTACTGAGCATGTGCAGAAGCCAAATTGCCCGAGGGAATGCGTGCGCGAGAGCGGAGGGAGCGCACGTGCGCAAAACATCGCGATGCGAACAGGTGGGGAAGGTAAGTGGAACCCACCCCTGTTTTTAACCATTCCTTTCTTGGAAGGCAAACTGCAGAAAATTATATGAAGTTTTCAAAATAGCAGTCAAGGAAAAATGTATGACATGAAAAACTATTCACAGTTTCAGCAAGATGAAAAATAAATGGGAGATCTATAACATATGCGATGTCATGATGACATTGGTCACAAACTACTTCTTGTCTTGTTAGAGAAAACTTGTGTTTTGCAACAGAAGCTAACATCTAACAGAGAGGAGAAGGAACATATGAGCAAAATCAGTCTTTTTCCATGGCACATTTCAGGTAGATAAGTCTGAGGGGGGAAAAATTTCCAGAATTCTGTAGGACAGTTATTATGGGGATGTTTCAGTTAAATTGTCTGCACATAAAGGAAAGTTGCCTTTAAAGCCAAATCAATTCTAGGGAATTTATGGAGTTTTGTAGGCATTACTGTGTCTTTCTTCAGATACGTTTCTCAGCTCCCCAGAATAGTCCACAGCCTGGGCTTTTTGGTGATTGAATCAAATTTAACTGGGTTTAGCTTTTTGGAATCAGCCACAATGCTGTTTACATGTATACTCAAAATTAAAATTGCTTAATCCAATGTTTCCAAAGTAGAACAAAAAATATCTTATTGATGAGATGTATTAATGATGGCCAGATACTGATTTTGTTCAAATTTTAAGAAGTCTAAATTAACAGATAAAGAATAAACTCGACTGCAGAAAATATGACTTCAGCAACAGAGTGATCAATGCCTGGAATTCACTACCTGACTCTGTGGTTTCTTCCCCAAACCCAAAAAACTTTAACCTTAGACTGTCTACTGTCGACCTCACCCCATTCCTAAGAGGTCTGTAAGGGGCGTGCATAAGTGCACCAGCATGCCTACCGTCCCTGTCCTACTGTCCTATTGTCTTCATTTATCTGTATTCACTTTGATTATGTTTATGATTATACCTATACCTGCTATCTTGTACATGTTTGACAAATAAATAAATAAATAAATAAAATATAAGAAGTCTAAATTAACAGATAAACTAAGACGTTATCTGCAAAGAAGGTTAATCAACAAAGACACATTTTAATTAGTTGTAACCAGGATCAAATTTATTATTTTCATTTGTAAGTTTTCTTTCTATATATTTCTATATAATTTTAATGTTTAATGCTGGCTAAGAATGCAAATAGAACATATTTCCAAAGTGGTATTCCTTCCATTAATAAATGGCTTTGATTTCTCTCACATTTTCTTCAATATGACAGGCATTTAGTAAATTTATATTACATTAATTCATTCAGATGTTCCTACATAAACAATAACAGAGCATTCATTAAACTGAACAAAAAAATCTTGAAAATTAGGAGACCAATTGCTTGGATGTCAAGAGATTCTATCACACTTGGTTTTGAAATTCCAATAAAAGTCTTTCACAAAAAACTAGAGTTCTATCACCTTGTACCATTAAATTTCAGTTTATATTGCCACATGTTGTTTATATCATGACCTTGGTGTGCTTCATTTCCTAAGGGGGAGATATATGTATATGTATATGTATATGTATATGTATATGTATATGTATATGTATATGTATATGTATATGTATATGTATATGTATATGTATATGTATATGTATATGTATATGTATATGTATATGTATATGTATATGTATATGTACTGTATATGTATATGTAATGTATATGTATATGTATATGTATATGTATATGTATATGTATATGTATATGTATATGTATATGTATATGTATATGTATATGTATATG
>QLTV01004086.1:1073512-1084671 GCA_003457575.1 Thermophis baileyi
GTAGTATATACATATACATACATACATACATGCATGCATGCATGCATACATACCTACCTACCTACATACGTACGTACGTACGTACGTACACACATACATACGTACATACGTACATACATACATACATATACACGTTAGGGGGAATATTAAAACAAAATCCCTTGAGGACATGGATTGATGGAATGTTTTTTTCTTCTTCTTTCATTTTGAGTGATATCCATGAAGATGTAGCATCTGCTGCCAGCTTGTACTAACAATTACGAAGAAAAACAAATACGCGTGGTAGGCAGCATGTCTTAGGATGGTTTGAACAGGACTGGTCTGCTTCAGGTTTCAGCTTTTTGTGTGTGTTTTTTTTAAGGATAACAGTGTGGAGCACTTTCTTGTTTATAGGATAAACACAAGGAATGGAGTGTATCTGTGTAGCATTAAGGAGTGGCTGCCAACCCATAACATTGTGCAGAATGCAAAAATTCCAGAGCGAACTCCCTCTGAAGAGCTACACTGCAATCTACTTGCATGGGTAAACAATATTTAAGTTGTCAGAGTAGACAAGATGCAAGGTATATTTGGAACAATATCCCGGTTAGGCTATTTGCCTCTTCTCCAGCTGCAGGAACATAACTTGAATGTATGGCATCTTTTCAAAAGCCAGCTTTTATATTTTATTCACAAAGGCTCAGTGAAATCCCAGGATCAAAATGTGTGCTGCACAGGCTCATTTCCAGTTAAAGCAGAAGCCTTCCTTTTTAAAAATCAGATCACTTTTCTCCATCAAATTAAGAGTCAGAAGGTGGGAATAAAATGGTGGCCTGGGGAAGAGAACATCTCTTTTTAACCTAAAGGAAGGAGAAAAATGTGGATTATGTTCCTCTTGAAGGAATATAGATACAAATAGGTGCAAACTGTCCTAAAAGTAGCAAGAGAAACTTTACACTGATGTCTGGTGAAAACTGATAGATAATCTGGAACTCCTTCAGACAAATTTTATCCTTCTCTGGAATTGACATGGAAAGATCTTTGATTGTGCAATGGGAAATAGATCTCATCACATTTTTCTTTATTATAGTCTGAGACCAGTGCAACATAAGTTAAAACATCCCAACTACAATCTCAAAATATAATAATGTTCCCTGACTTAACGATCACAACTGACCCCAAAATTTCAGTTGCTAAGCAAGACAATTGTTAACTGAGTCATGACCCATTTTGCGACCATTTTATTATAGTTGTTAAGTGAATCACTAGAGCTGTTCAATGAATCATATGGTTGTTAAGCAAATCTGGCTCACCCCCATTGATTTTGGTTGTCAGAAGCTCCCTAAGATGGTTGCAAATGACAATCTCAGGCCCGCAAGACACTGCAACCATCATAAATATATCCCGATGGCCAAGCACCCGAAGCCAGATCCTGTAACAATGGGGATGCTGCAATGGTCATAAGTGTGAAACTGGTCATAAGTCATTTTTTTCAGTGCCATTGTAACTTTGAATGGTCATTAAATGAATGTTTGTAAGTTGAGGACTACTTGTATACTTCTATTTACACATCTGAATTGATGTAGCCTTCTGAAGAAAGCACAAAGATAAGTAGTTAAAAAACTGGTTTCAGGATACTTGTCATTTAAGAAAAAATCTAGGTAGCACTGACTGGAGGTGGCCAGATAGTCTTTCCATTAGATGGTGAATTAATTGAGAAAAATTGAGAAAACATGTTCTAGGGTTTCAAATTCATTCATTCATTCATTCATTCATTCATTCATTCATTCATTCATTCATTCATTCATTCATCATATTTATATACCGTGTTTCCCCAAAAATAAGACCCTGTCTTATATTTTTTTGAACCCTGAAATAAGTGCTTGGCCTTATTGCCATGCACTCAAAAGCCCGATTGGGATTATTATCAGGGGATGTCTTATTTTGGGGAAAACAGGGTAGCTACCTGTACAGCCACCCATCTCACAAAATGTGAATCTGGGTGGTGTACAATTTAAAAAAAGCCATAAAATGGTGATATCAAGATGTTAAAAATGATTAAAAGGTGAGGAGAGGGCAACATATAAGAGCAATGGAGCCACCTTAGCAATTATCTGTTTCCTTGGGACTCCCGGACCTGATGGCATAACCAAGTTTTGAAGGATTTACAAAAAATTAACAGGAGGTGGGTTTCAGCAGGTTCTGACCAGTTCTGGAGAACTGGTAGCGGAAATTTTGAGTAGTTCGGAGAACTGGTAAATACCACCTCTGACTGGCCCCACCCCTATCTATTCTCTGCCTCCCGAGCTGATCTGGAGGAAATGGGAATTTTGCAGTAACCTTCCCCTGGAGTGGGGAGGGAATGGAGATTTTGCAGTATCCTTCCCCTGGAGTGGGGTGGGAATGGAGATTTCACAGTATCCTTCCCCTGCCATGCCCACCAAACCACGCCCACCAAGCCACGCCATGCCCACCAAGCCATGTCCATAGAACCGGTAGTAAAAAAATTTGAATCCCACCACTGATCATATAGCCAACTTCACTCAGGGGAGATTATTTTCCACAAGGTGGGCACTGTTCTGTCCCAGCTGCCGAACCGAGAAAAACAACATAAGCAACGTACAAACAAACCTTGTTTAATACTCTTTAAACTACTAATACTCTCCTAGCAGTCGTGTTCGTTAAAGTCCATGAAATCATAAAGAAGTCCTTTCGGTGCACCAACTGTTAATTAATGTCTTAACAGTTGGCAAGAGTCCAAGCACAAAGAATCAAAGAAGTCCAACAAATTAGGCTATCTGAGAATAGCCACTAGAACTTACTGAAGTTGGCAGAAAGCCCAGACCTATGAACAGGAAAAGTAATGCCGATTTGAATCAAGAGCTGAACAGGAGTTCCAAAAACCAAAGCAATACATGGAATGAATGGAGTTGTTTCCTGCAACGTGGTTGAGCGTGGTCACTACTTAAATAGGCTAAGGGAGTGGCCAATTAGCCCAAAGCCTTACTCCCGAGGAGACCTCCTCCTGAGTAACCATTCTTGCCTCTTAGCACCTTACTCAGGAGACCTCCTACTGAGGAACCATTCCTGCCTCTTGGCAGCTCAGTGTGCCCGTGCATTAAGAATAGGCTCCTCCTCTTCTTCCTCGTCACTGATGGGAGCTTCTGGAGGTTCTGAAGGCCCTGGCTGAATCTCTGACTCTGGCACCGAGTCCCCACCAACCTCCTCACTGTCTGACTCAGGTACCAGCTGCACAGGCCGCTGGCACATCACCACAACAGCCTCTTTGCTGTCAGAGTCCGCAACCAGCTGCACGGGTCGCTGGCGGGCCACAACAGGCACAGCAGCAGAAAAGATCCATCTCCTCAGTCCCACCAGATGTAGCTGTTCAGCAGATGGAACCCAGACCCACTTCATAATTGTTCTGCTGTTTTTGATGGGACCGGCAAATATAATTGAGGAGAGATGGTCCCTCAAATTTGCCAGAAGCACATGGGCATTGCCTACGTGGTATGGGGATTCCTTTATCTCTGCTATCGATTATTGCAGGGGAAAAAAGATGGGAAAAACAGAGAAATAAATCATGGACATCTAGTGTCAGTTAAAGAGGCCAAAGCATTATGGGGGAAAAGTGCACACCAGAGACATTTCAAAGGAATGCTATGCCAATTCGAAAAGCTTTGTGTGTAAATTCCACCATGCTGTCTTCCACAACGAATTACATCTTATAATGGGTTAGACCTGGAAACATGTCATTGTTTTTTCTGACCAAAATTCTCAGGGAGAACGAGATATAGCAAATGAAATCAGGAGACATCCAGTGCTAAAAATTTTGGGATAATAGCTGATTGCATGATGTTCTCATAGACTAAGACATTAAAAAGTAACATTGTTAAGCTCGGTTAAGCAAAAGATAATAGATAATGGAAGGAACTGGAGGACAAAGTAATCTACTGTATAATCTAATCCTCCCACATTTCTTACAGAAAACCTATCAGGAATGAAAACCACCACCAAAAGAGAGCAAAACCCACCCATTCATTGGGTGGATCTCCCTGGAGAGTTGCAAAAATCACTTTCCAGAGTTCTTTGGAAGGGAAGAGATGGGGAAGAGACAACTATTCCTCTAAATCATGATTGTCAAATCTTGGCAACTTTAAGACTTATGAACTTCAACTCCCAGAATTCCCCAGCCAGCATGCCATGATTCCAGGCCATGTTGTGTTTCACTGCAGCCCTTGGCAGAGCTCTGTGAAAATAATCTATTTTAACTTGTGTGCCGTGAGGACAGCCAGTATATTCTAGAGGTTATTACCAAGGAGATGATCAGCAGACTGTTTGATTAAAATATATGATGGACCAACCTTCATGTGTAACCTTACAGACAGCAAGTATGCATATTTACTGATTTTGATTGAAATGTAATATAGCTTTGGACTGCAATACTATATATGTTATTGAGGAATGAAGCAATGAAGCCTAGTTCCACATGCAGGTAGCATAACATGCTTCTGAAACTGAGATGGGATCAGTCCATCACAGAATTTATGATTTAAAATAGAACACAAATGATTAGTGCAAACGGTTCATGCTATTTTTCTTATCCATCCCCCTCCAAAAAAAAATTCCTTATTCTGTCATCAATTTCATGTATTTGCATAGTGTAAAAGGCAGTCCTAGCCTCCCTGAAGTTTCCTTCTTGGAAAATGACAGAAAGCATTTTTTTTTTCTGTTACCACAACAGTCATATCTCTTATATCTAAGTTTACTGGAGTTATTACTTTTCTTGTTATGTCAGTGTTTTAAAAAAAGGAAGGCATTCCAAAAGAAGTTACTAGATAGACAACTCTCAGAGGGGGAAAAAGCGCTTGTTGAAACCTAAATTTCATGCTGGTCTTAAGTTACAGCTTAACTGCTGAAGAAAGTCAAGATGCTCATCTCTTTAGCTTCATGTGGTCTAAACCAGGGGTGGGTTCTAACTTACCTCGCCGCCGGTTTGCTTCCTCCCGTGGCTGCGCAGTGCCAAAAATTCGCAAAAAAATCCAAAAAAAGAGAGCCAAAAACAAGATGGCAGCACATGCACAGTGCCGGGGACTCGGCTTCTGCGCATGTGCAGAAGAAAAAAATAGCAAAAAATCCAAAAAAAAAAAATAATAATCCAAAAAAAAAATAATCCCCCAAAAAAGATGGCGGCATCCACGGACCAGCACCAACAGAACCGGCTTTGTGACATCACCAGCGGTTTGCTACCAGTTCTATAGAACCAGTGCAAACTGGGAGGAACCCACCTCTGGTCTAAACTAACCAACAGCACTTCTCCAAGGTTTGGGGAAGGGTCTTTGCCAAGCATACCTAGTGATGTCAGAAGCCTTGTGCAGCAGATTTTATACAATAATGTAGTGGAGAAATTAGCTTCATAAATAATTTTGATAAATAACATATAAGATAGTTTTATCAAAATGGCTGGCAGAAAGTGATTGATTCCAAAGCATTCAAACATTCTACTAATGGAACAGCAGAAGGTCATGAAGGATACAAAATGGGTGTGAAGAAAGACAGGGCCTGAGAAGCGAAGCCTAACAAGAGAAATAGTTCAGAAGCAAAAGCCAGGAATTATGAAGGGCAGAATGGATTGAATTAAAGCAGCAGATGAAAAAAAATAAGTTACAAGAAACAGAAATATATCTATTTTTATAAGTCCTCCAGTGCCTCTCAGGCTTTGTTGGTAAAGGTCCGGATGAGGAGATCCAAAAGTTAGGTTGCTTTTTTAATTCTGGAGACTTCAAACATTGTATAAAATGGACTGAAACATGCCATTTTGGCTGTTTTGTAATCTGCTTGGAGAGGAATAATAAAGAATCAAGAAGACTCAGAAAAAGGTAGCAAAAAGTATAAATGTTTCTTTGCACTCCACCACTTCCATATGAAGGAGATATAGTTGCTTTAGCAACTCAAATGGGATGCAATACCTAAGGCTACAACCTTAAAAATATACCATTCACACAATTCTCTAGCTCAGGTATTACTGAGGCTATGCTGCTGCTGACATTCGATCAGGTTGAATATTTCCTTATGGATTGCTTAAATAGCATGCTAATGTGAAAATCAGAAAGATGCATGGATATACATTCCTAAGCTTTGTATATGGTGGGCAGCCTTCCATGATAGTCACGGAGCTTGAGCATGCCACCCAGTGGTGAAATCCAATTTTTTTTACTACCGGTTCTGTGGGCGTGGCTTGGTGGGCGTGGTGTGGCTTGGTGGGTGTGGCTTGGTGGGCATGGCAGGGGAAGGATACTGCAAAATATGCATTCCCATCCCACTCCAGGGGAAGGATACTGCAAAATCTCCATTCCCTCCCCACTCTGGGGCCAGCCAGAGGTGGTATTTGCCAGTTCTCCGAACTACTCAAAATTTCCGCTACCGGTTCTCCAGAACCTGTCAGAACCTGCTGGATTTCACCCCTGATGCCATCCCTGTACAAAAAGTTATCAGTCTGATTGTCTCAACACTTTTTCTTAACACTATTTTCCCGGTAGTTCCTTACTTCCTTTCTTTCCCAAATCACGGATTTAGAGCACATACCCCAGCTTTTGAAAACGGTTCACGCATAACTAGATTTTGTGGCATTATTTATTCTCCTCTCTAGCTGATTTGCATCTGCATATCTCTTTTAAATTCTGTGTCTACATTGTGGAAGAGCTTCCCTTTTGAAACTATTTTCAGTTTGGTTAATGCAGACTTCTCTCCCCTGGGACCTTCCAGATCTTCTGAGACAGAAACGCCACTCCACTCCATACAGATTAGGAATTTCTCCCAGCAGATCTGGAAAATACCAGGTGAGAAATATTAATGTCTTCTTCTTCAAGGTATCAAGTCGATAAAAATCCCACTACTTCTGAAGATACATCCCAGTGGAGAAACCCCATCTGCGATATGCTGAAGATACACTCAACATTCAGATGGTCTTTTCAGCCTTGAAGTACAGGTTATCTTACTCTTACCAGAGTTCATTCAATTATTAACTTGAGCAATGATACAAATCTTTGCATTCTTTAAGTAAATGCACTGCTACCTCATTGCAGTCTCCTTTTGTAGCATTATGCTCTCCTTTTGGAATACATTATTGTTAATCTTTCAGTTCTATCACTTCACTCACTGCTGCAAAATTCTAAGCCTTGAGAAAAATGCTGATGATTTCCCAGCTGAGCTGAGAACAATAAGTCCAGTTCCTCTTTGTTGAACTTGTAATCTATAGTAGTGTTTTCCTGGGTAATGGAAACTCTAGCTCACTCACTTTGCACATAATACATTTTCCTTACAAGATCTCCTGACACTGTGTATCCCCTACTCCATACTTAAAGTACTTTTACGATTGTTTTTATGGTAATTGCAATATTTTTTTTCTGCATTAAGTAATTATGTGCATTTCATAGAGTTCTGTTATAACAGTTACCAGTGGGAATGGTTTGAAAGCTGTACAACCTGTTTTGCAACACTGTCTCCCAAGTTCTCCTTTCACCTCGGGCAGAGGGAAGGGATTTGAAGGTAGTAAGTTCATGGTGGCTTTTTTAAAGGCTATTTTTCATTGTGCAACTATGAATAACCAAGCATTGTTTATTTTAAATCTGCACTCTTGCACAACCACAAAGGTGAACAAGCAGTTCCTAGACTCTCTCTCTCTCTCTCTCTTCCCTCTCCCTGTCTCTTCCCAGTACCTTTTTAAAAAAAAAGTAACCAGTAGCATCAATACAAAGGGAGGGGAAGTCATTCCTATATATGGACACTTTACTATTTGGCAAAAGGACCCGGCATTGCCACACAAACTACAACCAGCCAGGCATTTACAAGAATATAATTACAGAAGTGCACTGTTAAGCCATTAAATGACTATTCGGCATTAATAGAACTGTCATTAATACATATACCTAGTGTTTCTAAAGATCCATTTGAGATAATGTCCATCATTATATTATGCCTTCATGGATTCTGTAAATTAATGATGCATTGTTTGAATAAACAATTCCTCTCCCTTTCTGCCAATTAAATTAATGGATAATCCCACACTTTGGTGGTGCATCGGTACATCTTTGGGAGAAATATTATGATTTCTTCGTGTACATTGAAAATGGTTTTATTAGATTTCTATTGCATTTTCTTTCTTTCAGTACAACGAAAATGATAAACATTGGAAGCCTTGCATGGACTTTTTATTGAAAGAAGAAAAGACTGAATTGAAGATTTATGAATTTGGGGATTAAAAATGGTAAAATCAAAAGGGGGAAATTAAGAAAGCAATTACTTGATAGAAAGAAGGGTGGAAGTAATTATTCTGTTTTCTTATTTTTCTCATTTTTTAAATTTTATATCTTATTTTTTTTCATATTTTCTATACTTAATTTTATTGAAAATGTGTGTGTGAAAAACATACATATACAGCAATGTTAACTATTAATTTATACCTGTATGAAATTATATATATATATATAATTTCCACCAGTATTAGTAGTTTTATCATTCTTTTTAGATCTCCAGAGATTCCCCACATTCACTGTAAATGGATGACCGAATAGAACATCATTCTATTCATATCTACATTCCTGAC
Organism: Thermophis baileyi; assembly: GCA_003457575.1. Taxonomy (NCBI): domain Eukaryota; kingdom Metazoa; phylum Chordata; class Lepidosauria; order Squamata; family Dipsadidae; genus Thermophis; species Thermophis baileyi. Next base: position 1,082,097 of record QLTV01004086.1, read on the forward strand.
ATGATTTTATATGTTTTTGTCATGCTTCCTCTAACCCACTTTTTCTCAGTTTTTAAGTTTCAAATTCTATCATCTTTCCTCAAAAAGGACCAATTGATTGCCTTTTTGCAATCTTTTCAATTTAGCACTCTAAAGTTTTCAGGATTATAGTGAGAACCTGTGTATAAGTAGTATAAGTGTGTTTTTATATTGATCATTTTATTTTCACATCACTTCCTGAATTATTTCAAGCACAGAAAAAGTATAAATCTGACTTTTTAAAACACAGTTATTAACTGTGTTGATTCTTTCATTGAGCTACTCACCGTCCTCCCTTTTCCCATCAGGCCTTGCCTGCTCAAATCCCATTTGCAGCTAACTCTTGATTCATGACAGTTGGAGCCTGAATCTCTGTTGCTAAGCAATGCAATAGAGTCATGCCTGATTTTGTAACTTTTTGTCACAGTAATTAAATGAATCATACAATTGTTAAGCGAATCCAGTTTTCTCCATTGATTTTACATGTCAGAAGTCAGATGGGAAGGTCACAAATGACAATCATGTGATCCTAGAACAATTGGACAATCCAATTGTCACAAGCACATGATGGTTGCCAAGTGCCTGAATTTGGATCATGTGACAATGGAGATGCTGCAATGGCTGTAAGTATGAGGATTGGTTATAAGTCACATTTTTCGGTGCTATCATAAACTTCTAACAGTTATTAAACCATATAGTTGTAAGTTGAAGACTACCTGAATAAGTATGTGAAGTCTGTTTTTGTTTTGTTTTTGACATAGGTGTCTGCACTCTGCAGGTAATGATGGTGGCATAACAATTACAACAGGAACATGGAGATGTCGTGGCCCAAAAATATGCTTTATTTGTCCTTTGCTGTTCCTTGACATTCTAACACCTTGACAGATAATGATGAACATGCATCACTTTGCTCTTGCTGATACTAAAATACAGTATGTGCTGTCTTGATGTAATTTCACCCAGTCTGGAAACAGATCTTTTTGGAGCTCTTTGTAATCCCTTTTTATTTTAGCAGCCAACCAGTTAGGTATCATTAGCAAAGCTGTTCACTACATTTTCTACATTTATAATCTCCAAATTGTTTACAAATAATTCAAAAAGTACCAGTCACGGTAAGATTCAAGGAGACTCCATTTTGATTGCCTCTTTAATTTAAGCATTTCTCTTATTCTTGTTCTGTGCTTTCTGTTCTTTAAACTACTTATCAATCTAAGAGAGCCCTTGACCTTTTATATCATGGATGCCAAGTTTGCTCAGTCTTTAAATGAGAGACTTTATAAAAAAAAAATTTAAAGCAAGCACAATATATCTCTTCAATCATCCTAGGTTCTGCTGACAAAAGCTATCCTGGTACTTTTTTGACAAGGCAGTCTTCTATATGCCACTTTCCCTTTAATTATAAATTGTAGTATTTACTCCAAGCAGGCATTAAGGTACCTGGCTTATAATTTTCTCTGTCCCCTCCCTTGTTCCTTGTTTTAAAAATCAGATTTACATTGGCTCACTTCCATCCCTCAGAACACATCAGTTTTATAGAGAAGCTGCATATTTTTACCAAAAGATCAGCAACTTCACACTTCAGTTCTTTAAAAACTTCGGGTAGATAATATTGGATCCAGAGATTTCTTTTTTCTTTTTATTAGACAGCCAGACTATTAATCCACTTTCTATGTTCTTTGTCTCTCCCTTTCTGAAAAAGATAGACAACCACAAGAATCAGATTTGCATCCTCAATGTGGAAACTAAGTATTTGTTCATTTTTCCTGCAATTTTCTTTATATGTGTTTGAGTCCGTGTTGACTCCTGGAGTAGTCCCTGAAATTTTCTTGGCAAGATTTCAGAAATGGTTTCCCATTGCCTCCTTCTTGGGGCTGAAAGAGAATGGCTCAAGGTCACCCAGCTGGCTTTGTTCCTGAGACAATAATATAATTCAGTCTCTCAGTTGCTAGCCTGGAGAACCAACCTGGCTCTCTTCTTTTAGCACAGCTTTTGTCATCCAATAGCTTTTTCAACCCATTTCCAGTTTAGAATATATTTAATAAATGTTTTGTTGCTCACTTTAATCTTCTTTGCCACAGGTTCCTGAAAATCATTCCGAATATTATTTATTTACTGCATGTATATATTTTTCCAAAAAGTGTGTTCGTTGTTTTCTTCTTAATTTGGGTAAGGCTTGCATTTTAAGAAGGAAGCTTGCATGTCTTTGACAGCTTCTCTGAGCACTCTGGTTTTCTCTTGCATTTGTGACATTCTTCCTTGATATAAGACAATGGTTCAGTTGTCCAAATTGCCCCTTTTGCCTGTCTTAAATGATGTCATTACTCCCTCCCTCACCCCTCCCAAAAAAAGATGCTGCTTGGCCACAGCAGTCCCAAATCAGATCCTCAGCTCACAAACAAGCAATAACAAATAGCTTCATTACCCCCAACTTATATCCAAACACCCGATTTAAAACCCAATGATCTAAGATATAATTTCTAACTGAAAATCTATTTTATATATATATATATATATATATATAAATTATTTTCTGAACAGTGATTTATTTTTGTTTTTT
>QLTV01004086.1:1084855-1113663 GCA_003457575.1 Thermophis baileyi
TTATAAAATTTATATGCCGCCCAACTCCCGAAGGACTCTATATATATATAATACTTTTAAAAATTATTTAGAGTGATTGTAGATTTTCATGATTCACTTTCGTTATCAATCACTTTACATTTTGCAAGCCTGCTCTTTGAAATCAGACATAATAGGGTTTGCTTGCATAACAATTCCCTTCTGTGAAAGTTAAATGTAATGCAATGGCATCTTTTACAATCAGTGGAATAATGTGTATGTTCCTTGCACTACTTAAGAGCAGGATCATGCCCCCTCTAAAGTACTCCTTGTGTAGCTGTTCTAAAGAATAATTTGATTTGAATTAATGCAACACTTTTAATCAGATGTTAACTTTTCTACATAGGCCAAAAATCAACTCCACAGAAAGGTAAAACTACTTTTATTGAAATTGACTATACTAGCCAAATTTTGAAAATCTACAGTATTTGTGTTGTACCTCCTTACAGTTCAGTGAAATAGGGAAGTGCCTATCGGAACTGCTTCCAAATGTTATTTGACTGTTGGGGATTTACATTTTACCAAAGGTGTTTGATGTCATTTATTAATAAACCAGCTTTCTTGTATATTTTCTATATTTCTATATTTTCTATCTGAGATCAGACTGAGCTTAAATCAGTAGAGGGAGTTATAACTTGATAAAATTTGGGCATTGTGTGTAAACCTGCAGTAAATTTATGAAAATTTTTCTCTAGTATATTCCCTTAGTCATATTTACCTAAACTAAGCAGTATTAATTGCTATAACCAATTACTTCACATCCTGGGCATAAATTGTTTCAACTTCTTCCCTCAAAACAATGCTATAGGGCACTGCACACCAGAACAACTAGACACAAGGACAGTTTTTCCCGAATGCCATCACTCTGCTAAATAACTAATTCCCACAATACTGTCAAATTATTTACTAAAACTGTATTACTATTATTCTTCTCACCCTTCCTAGTACCTATCTCTTCCCACTTATGACTATAATCATGTTGCTTGTATCCTTATAATGTATATTGTTTTATTTGTTTCCTAGTATGATTTGATTGCTTATTAGTAACTTATGACTATCACTAAGTGTTGTATCTTATGATTCTTGATTCATGTATTTTCTTTATGTACACTGAGAGCATATGCACCAAAGACAAATTCCTTGTGCGTCCAATCACACTTGGCCAATAAAGAATTCTATTCTATTCTCACACAAAGGCTGCATTAGTGATATTTGGTAGTAAAACCACACAGAAAAGTGATATGAAGAAGCCATAAATATTTCCTATAACTTTTTAATTTTACTGTTCCTTATTTCTCTTTTCAAAACCTAAACAAGATAGGATTTTCCCATATGAAGAATAGAAATTGGGTATATATTTATTTACTGAGATATGGTTGAATGTTAATATATGCAAAAAGTGAGCAGGAAGTTGATCCGGTGGGTGAAATATTAATCTTGGGCTGAAATTCCACTTTACAAAGACTTTTCTCATTGCCTTGTGTGGGGATAAATATATGAATTTCCTTGTTTAAACAGATGTCTTTGTAGGGTTAAATGTTATACTGTAGTCCTCAAGATAATGGGTAATAGGGAATCTTTTAATGAGAAAAGTGAGTGTATATACTTGATGTTTGGAGAAGCCATCTGAAAATCAGCAGTGAAGTAAATGTTTTTCTAAACAGAGAATCAATAGCTGAATTGATTCCATTGTTCCTCTAATGTGAAATCTGTGACATTGGAATGGAGAATGGGATGATTCCTGTTGGCTTCTGAAGATCTAAATTCTTGCCAGATTTTGGCATAGGACAATATTTCTACTGGCGGCATCTTGGCCATGAGCCTGGGAAGTTTTCTTTCCTTCTCTAACAAGAAGCATAGCCTATCTGAACTACAGAAAATGCTCTGTTCCCAGAGTGATTAGTATGGCATTGTCTATTGTAGGGCTATAGTGGGGCCTGAGGGCGTTGTCTGTTGACAACCACAAATCTACTTGATATTTCTTTTGTTGTCTTTCCTTCCTTGTTACAAATTTCTCTCTCTGGAACTGTACTGTTAAACAACAATCATAAAGCATCCATAAATGATCAAACATTAAATTGAAATATCTTGCCATCATCTAGATCCCAGCACAATATTCTATTGGACATGCCTTCAGCTGATTACCATCTGGAGCCAAAATGACAAGGATTAAATTTATTTCTCAGTTTGGGTCCCTTTCTAACACTGGAAGAGATAGATTTAAAAGGAAAAGACATATAATGGGTGTGAAAATGGGCAGGAGTAAAATACTGTGAATTATTGTGTTCGGATTCCATTCCCATTCACCCCCCCCAAAATAGTCATTTTTTAAACATTTTGAGCTCTCTCAATTTGAGCTCAAGTCTTTATATGTGACTTCATAGGCATATGGTCTGTCTTCTTGATAATGACATACAGTAGTAGTTTGTGTTTTCCTATGAGGTTTCTTTTTTTTAACTTCCAGATAGCTCTAGGGTTTCCTGCTGCCCTCCCATTCAAATGGTAAGAAACTCCAAGTGTGTGGAGGCTTTTGAGGTCAGCCCATCTAGATTCTATCACCTAACTGGACTGTACTTGGAACATACTGGTAACCTTAACTTAATGTCTTGGAAAGTGGCTTCCCTGTGCTTCTCTTTAATATGACAGTGGATGGAAAACCTGGCACTGTAAATTGATCTGGAGAACGACAACTCATCCAAATACAGAACAGTTAAAGAAAGAAACCTTGATTAGGTTCAGGTTGGAGAGAGATGCATACAGATCCTGATTACTGGTAGTCTACTACCATGAAAGGAAAACTGAAACTAAAGTTCAAGATATTTTACTAAATAATATTTAGTAAACTGAGTTTTACTCCCAGTGGGAGCTGCATTCTGGCATTCTCTGGCAGAATCCCTTCCAAATACTAACCAAATTAGATTCTGTTTTATCTCTGCTGACCATTATACCCGGCTTTCCTACAACGTACAAAGAAACATAGTGCCTATGAAGAAACATAATACCTTTCCAGAAACATAGTAAAGCTAGTAGTTTCAGTGGCTGTGGCACTGCCTGAAGCTCAGGTAGCACTTTTAAAAATTCCAGCAGTGAGGGAGCAGCAGCAGCAGGAAAAAAAAAAAAAGGCTATTGCCATTTTGACCTTGCTCCAAATTCCTCCCCCTCCCGCATCAGATTTGCTACTGTGTAAAGGAATCCTGCTCAAGCAGGCAGAGCTCTCAAGCTGCCCAGTCTTGGAGACTCTATAGGAGCCTTTTCAATGACCTTGGGAAGTTCACCCGGTTCAAGTGAAATAAAGTACTGACTGAATGCTGCAAGCAGCTGCTCATGAAATTAAAAAAAAAGTGAACAGGAAGCTGTAGAGAACTTGGACAGAGGTTGGAGAACTTTGCCTCTGCTTGTAAATTTATATAGGGATTCTTTCCCTTCCTTGTAAGAAAATATATTTAAAAAGCTGTTGCTAGAAGACACATAGTTCTACTCGCTTCTGGTCAAGTATCATGTCCACAATGATTGTTGAATGACAAGTCACCAAAAGGTTTTTATTTTTTATCAAAGCCAAATGCATTTCTTGCTGAGTGTCTTAGCCCAAGGTTGTAATGAGTTCTTTATATCCCAGCCAAAGGACACCCCAGAGTACTTGTATCCTTTCTTGACATTTTTAACTGCCTAGTGAACATCCTTCTGTCCCTATCTCTCCTTCCCTTTCTCTTTCAAACTCACAGAGATCCTTTTTTCATTTATTTGGAAAGATAGAGGGCTTCTTATACTTTCCTCCTGCAGCAGTGGTGAAATCCATTTTTTTTTTGCTACAGGTTCTGTGGGCGTGGCTTGGTGGGCATGGCTTGGTGGGTGTGGCAGGGGAAGGATACTGCAAAATTCCCATTCCCACCCCACTCCTGGGGGAAGGATATTGCCAAATCTCCATTCCCACCCCACTCTGGGGCCAGCCAGAGGTGGTATTTGCCGGTTCTCCGAACTACTCAAAATTTCTGCTACCGGTTCTCCGAACTACTCATAATTTCTGCTGCCGGTTCTCCAAACTATTCAAAATTTCTGCTACCGGTTCTCCAGAACCTGCTGGATTTCACCCCTGTCCTGCAGCTATATAAACAATTGGCATATCTATAGTTTGCTCAAGACTTTGTGTTCTTCCATTAGAGTCTCTTTTTAAAAAAAGACACAACTGGGTTGTGAACCAGACTAAGTTTGTGAATTCTTGTCTGAACAAGAGCTCTGATCTGCATGCCCCTTACTTATACATAAAGGGCTGTATCTGTGTTGCCCCTATTAACAAATTAAGGAAGAGTGAAGTTTCTCAGTGAGGCAGCAGAGGCAGTTCTGTCTGACCTGGCCAAAATGGGCTATGCAAAGAGCATTTTGTGGGGTCCTTGGTGCTCTCTGAGCTTGATGGTTTTCTTGCAGATGTTTCATTAGCAAACTAGGTAATATCATCAGCACTAGGTATTCCTTGATTCACTCTATTGCGCAGTTTGATAATGAAATGTCTGCAAGAAAACCACCAAGGTCAGACAGCATCAAGGACCCCACAGTTAAACCCTGAGATACAAATATTCTGTTCCAAAGAGCACTTTCTTCCCTATCACAGAGGAAATGCTTGTGTGTGCAAGTGAGTATCTGAGAAAGGGAGCAAAGAGAAAGCTGCTTAGCTCTAATGGTTTTGTCTCTGTGCAGGATTGTAGCAATTCAGTGGTGGCCAGGCTAGTAGTGGTGGCAATAGAGCAAACTGGATATTATTTGTAGTACATGGAAATGTACAATTTTGTAAATTTGATATAATGTATAATGAACAATTCTGTAAATAAGACCTGATGTTAAACAAACATTCAGACCAAATGTATGTTCCTTTAATAACTGTTCTGTTTGTTTTTTAACTGCATATGTGAATGACACATATAATCCAGTTCATTAACATTATTAACTATTTAATTCCGGTATTAACATAATTCAGACAGGAAAATGAGCATTGGGTATAATATGTGGGAGCCGGGTTATAGATTCTCCTCTTTGTGACTTGCTAGAAAAAGTGCTAGTTAACCCACACATTTTCCTTCTGTTACTGTGCATATATACATTTGGGAATCAGCACTTAGGAAAAGCACATAAAAGCTAGCTAATTGCTTTGGGGTTTCGAGGAAGAAGAAAAATAGAAAAAGCAGCTACTGTGATGGCTCCTTTTAAAATATTTTTCCCCCTACGGAAGAGGCGTAGATGACCAAGGGCTTGCTTGTAGGTGTTAACATCTGTTTCCTAAAATGCTCCACTGCCCTCTACAGTTTAAATGACAGGAAGAGTATGGAATATATTCCATCTTGGCAAGGGATGAGGCTACGCACAGCACTATCCTATAACAAGCAAGTGTAAAATATAGAGTGAGGCTGGGTAGGCATTGATTCACTCTATAGTGCAGTTATATATCTGGCTGGCAGTTTCTTCCAGAGATGCTGCTGCGGGGAAAGAATGAAGATGTGCTACAAGGATTGGATGTGCCTAGTTTGGCTGAATGATGAGCAAAGGGAGATGAAATAGAGGATTACAAATTCAGGAAGGCCAAAAAAAAACAAAACCCCACAAAAGAGAGCAAACTTTTTGGTGTTACATTAAACAGACTTATCATAAACAAGGGAAGGATTACAAGCATTACCTTTCTGCTGGATTCATTGCAGTGCATTGCTGCTCTGGACTAAGACCAGCAGAACTTGTTCTGATAGGACATAGTTGTTTTAGCTTTCACGTATTGCTCTTCTCCTTTTGCTGCAGTAACCTTCAGTCCCTAAGGGGACTTTAGGATACAACATCCTAAAGGAAGCTTTTCACAAATGCAGCATATGCAAAAGAAGGTGGGAAAAACAATCATCCTGTCTCAAATGCTTACTTATTCAGAAGGTTCATTTTTTACAACAAATCCTTTACTTACTGATTTTAAATGAGGGTATGTTCTCCCCTCACTCTTCTTGGAGATGAATAAATGAGTTTACATGTACAATTTTTAAAAAGCCAAGCAAGCAAACAAATAATTCCCCCCACCACCACCACCTGACACAATAAATAGTTACTTGTAGAAACTTCTGATGCTGCTGAGGTGGGTTTTTTTTCCTGTGTAAATATGGCATTGCAGAAAATATAAGCAGCACAACACCGAATTAACTTTACTAGTTCATTTGAATTCAGACTGGGCAGTTTTCTTATTAAATGTTATTTAATATACATCAAAATAAAAATTAATTTGTTTTTTCTCATCATTACTTAATAACTGCCATTCTAGCCAAACAATCACACAAACAGCAGCAATAATATCCCAATAATCTCAATGTGTTCCATCTAATTTCTTTTTAATTATTTCACTTTATGTGGACAAATATCACCCAATGGTGTATTTCTGCCACTGGATTCCACCGTTTGAACAAAGGGTAAAACGTATAGATAGTCAGAAAACATGATTGGAGAAAGCAAAGCATTGTAGAGGAGCAGAACCATATGACAATCCCTGTCCTCTCAATTGGCCTGCTCACCTGAAACTGGAATGGGAAAGTCAGAACCATGATGGTGAATCTAATCACTCATCCAAAAATGACAAACTCCTCTTCTGAGGAAGACAATCTTCCATGAAATCTTCGGGATAGCTATTTTTAATCAGATGAGGGCAGATAAAAACTAAAACACGGCAAGAGGTCCCCACTTCCCAGGACAGACTACAATCCAAAATACGAACAGTAAATGTTTTATTAACTCCCACCTCCCAAAGTCCAAAGCATCATTGTGGTCAGAAAAGAACAGGAAGTAAATGCTGCAAATGCACAATTCTCTGGAAAACTTAATTTTGGATTTTCCTTGTAGCTCTTTAGGGTAGCCCCAAACCTAAGCCTAAATATAATGGTAAATCCAGACATTTTCTAAGATTATGATTCTAAGTGTTGACAGTAATCCGTAATCTGCTCAGTTAAATGTTTCAGTGGGACTTAATATCCATTAGCATTTCAGTTTTCCTTCAATAAGTTGGCTTTTGGGGTTTATGGAAAATTCTATCATGGGTAGATACAGTATGGATTAAGGGCCAGGCTTTGACAACTAGGTTTAGTATATTTAATGCCATCTTTTTGGATACTTTGGTGAGTGGTTTTATATATGTGACGAAACAGAAAGAGGCACAAGAGAGACCTCTGCAGGTTATTATTTAGCGTATGGCATAGAGCACACGGATAACAGTAATAAAATTATATAGAACGAACACATAATACTACGGTATGTATATGATGGAAATGTGTTATCAATTTTGTAAGGCTTGAGGAATTCAGATATTTATATGTATGTGTCATAGGTTGCATTTTAAAATATGTTGATTCATAAGAATAGAATAACTATTCTATCTATTAATATCTAGGCCGTTTATCCAATTAAGTGTGGTATTTGTCAGATGGAGAAAGTTTGCTTTTCATCCTGAATAAGCTCTCAAATGGCTAGTCACTATGTGATCCAGGGTCTGATGAAGAGCACCCCAGATACATTCAGAGGATGATACTCTGCCCCATTTAAACAGAGGGTCTTGGCAGATGCCATGCAAGGTGCAAATCCTATTCAGAGTTTTCCACCACTGGAAGAAAGGTAACTGTAAGCCCCAGTGTAAATCATGTGGAGGTTCAAACAACGATTTGCAATCGAGTCAACAGCTTTATGTGGAAATTACTTTTACTATAAGAATAAGCGTCAATGAGACTTACATCCTAATAAGTATGTTTAGAACTACGTTTTTAATATGTGTTTGTTAAACTGAATGACTACGTTTGTACAGCCTGTAACAAATACTGTATATGTAAGATTACATTATGGTTTGACTCAAGTATCTACAGATAAAACCAATACCAAATCTTGTTGAAAGTATTGTACATTCAAAATATTTAGAGACCTGCTATAAAGTATTTGATACATTTAGATCAATGTGAACACTGAGTATCCGAATCCATACTCATTAAGGAAAACTGATCTATGATACACATTAGCCTTGAGTAGTACTGGACGAGCTTAATGGGCTTTTATCAAAGATCAGTGGAGTTCAAAGTTATTTAAGAAGCAAAACTGTTTTTGAATAAATGGTGGCTCATGAAACAAGAGCCTGCTAACCTTTTTCCTGCTACTGAATTTGCATGTAGCTATTTACTTTCTTTATTGTACAACATCAGATCACATGAAAATCCCCTCACCACAACAGCTGTCCAGCAAACTCTTCTTAATTGCCTACACCTTTTCAGTTTGAAAGGTTATTTGTACTGCGATTCCATAAACATATGTTTTGAAGTACTAAACTAAAGCAGATTTCTGAGTAAAATTGTATAGGACCGAACTGTTAATCCACTTTTTTTTTTTTTGTGTGGTTAAGAAAGGTTATTTGTACTGCGATTCCATAAACATATGTTTTGAAGTACTAAACTAAAGCAGATTTCTGAGTAAAATTGTATAGGACCGAACTGTTAATCCACTTTTTTTTTTTTTGGTGAGGTCAAATCATGCTCCAATTATTTTATTGTCCCATTCCACTGCCTTTGTGAAAATACTTCTTTATGGTAAGGTCGTTCCTTTATTGGTGAACATATCAAACATTATCCGCCAGTGATTATGGAAACATATCATGTTATGAAGAACATATTACTTAGTGGCTTTGCACTACATACTGAAACATTTCTATTTCCAAATGTAGTTTTTGCAACATTATTTTTAATGCTGCAAATCTTTGCATTGATTAAATCCATTGGTGGTCAAGGTAATACAATAAGATACATGTTAGGACTGATATCTTATGCTTGTCTTTGATTCCCATGGAACTAAATCTTTAATTTCTCACAGAGAATCCAGATGCCATAACTCTTATATTTTATGCTCCATGATGTCACCTCTTGGGGTTTAGAGTATCTGAATATTTTATAATCTTAAAATCATTATACAGAATTTCTGTACAGATATAAATAAAGCTTAGAACGTTTGATACATTTATTAATTTTAAACAATTTCTTCCCATTGTCCCCCAAAGAGCTCCCAAATTGGTTTCACAATTAATTTCTCTCTTCTAATTCAAGAAAATATTGGAGAGGTGGCTGTCAGTCCAAAGAAGAATCAAAATATTTTACCAATTTTATGAGAGTTTTATATGATTCCTTTATATTAGTAAAGTAAAACAATTATTATAGATGAATGCATCCTGAAAAAGACATTTAAGATCTAGGTATATTATTTAAGGTGCTCTTTTAATATGTTGCACTTCATTTTTCTATTCACCTGAATGTTTGTGGCATCATCTATGGTACTGTATTATTAAGTATGTTATTTATGCATATTTTTTTCTTTAAAAAAATATACAAGCTCAGCTTCATACTGTCATTGGGGGGCAGCTTATAAGTTAATTAATGAAAGTATGTAATCTAAAATCATTCCTGAACAGGATCAATTATTCTATATAAGCAAATAGAAAGGAAAAAAACTTAAAAGAATTTTAAAATTGACAAAATTTTACTACTTTAATTTTTAAAACAAAAATATTATAAGTTTGATCACATATACATTTGTAAAAATTCAAAATATCCGCACAAAGATAGCAATAGCAATAAAAATCCAGCATATAGAAAGAATGAAATCAGTATTTACAAAGGGTGAAAACTACTGTTGTATTGGTAGGAAAGAAGCCCATCTTTTCCCCTTTCATCTGTTGCCATTTCTCAAGATTCTTTTTCAGAATCATGGGATGATTGGTAGATTCATTTGTAATACATCTCATTGGATCACAAAGGGAATGGACATTTATCTAAATCTTAAATCTTGCACAATTAGTGGAAGGGTATCAGGTTAATAATAGGAACTTTCTGCCTGCTCTGCCGCCCACCTCACATGTTGTGTGGATTCTCCCAACACTCTAGAATGTTTTAGAAGAAAAAAGAAAATTCCCACTGGCTCAGGTCAATAAGTATTGGAGTTTATCCACCATTACTGGGACATTAACATACTTTCATTATTGTTTTTTTCAGAGTCAGTATAATAAACTGAAAGACAATAATTGGCATAATAGTACTTGAAAACTCACGATGATTCCAACAACCTACATCAGAAACCATTCCACTGTGTGATAGTGAAACTGACACTTGTTGCAGAAGAAATATGTAATAGAGCATTTCTCAAAGTGTGATCTAAGAATCTTTGGAGGTTCCTTAAAATCTTCTCCAGCGTCTGTGAGCTCAAAATTATTTGCCAGATAGTGAAGATATATGCAAAAAAATTTACACAATGTGAGTGTTTTCATCATTATGTTTTACTTGTTAAAAACATGGAAGAGAGTGATCATAAAAACATTTTATTTATGTTAATATCTATTATACTTAATATTTGTGCATGATTCAATAAATAAATAAATGTTGCATAAATGTGTCAATTTTAATTTTTAATACAGTATAATATAATATAGTAAGCATCAATAAATATAACCCATAGTAACAAAAGTTCTTTTGATGATTTCCATAATTTTTTAAAAGTGGAAAGGAGTCTTGATGGCAAAAAAATTAACAAACACTCATCTCATTGTTTTGGGTGGAGACACAGAAACTGAGTGGCAAAGGGTCTTCGGATTAGTAGGAATTGTTTTCTGTTTGGATCTGTTACACTTTCTTGATAGTTCAATAAAGCTTTATAGTTTTGTTATACGTTGAACCAATTACTAAATCTGAGTTTTCCAGGGTTAGATTAGGCTGGCAGAACTGAAATTGGTAAATTGCCTGGGTTCTTTTTTCGTAGAGTTTTGTTTTGACTTTCAGGCTACTTAACCAAACACTTTCTTCTATATTCATTTCTATCCCAAGAATGGAGCAGCTCTTAAAAAGAGATCTATTGTTTTACTAACCTTCTAAATGTCCATAAAGTGACAACACATGCAAGGGTTTTCTTCTGCTGAAACTTTATATTGGTAGTTCCATATGGTTCTTGCATGGGTTATAAGTAGGACTTCTAGAAATTCCAGCTGTCATGAATTTTCTCGTTTGCTGTTGTTTATTAATTTTGTTATTTGCCATTTTGATCTCTTGATAGACACAATACCAGTATTCTACAAAGCATTAATGTTTTACAAAGTTAAAAACAAGCAGAGTACATTTCTAGTAAAATATTCACAGCAACTTTTGACATTCATCCTTCATCAGTTTAAAATTTATCTTCATTTTCATGAAGAGTCAGAAAATGCAGAATATCAATATAGTTGTGCATCAAAAGCAAGATGTGGCACACTGAATTAGTATCCATGCAGGTCAAAGTTTGATTTAACTTTCAGATATCACCTTGATATGATCCTCTGAAAATCAAGGTCAATGGTGCCTGTAATAGCATGTTTTGATAACAGTCATATCTCCGATAAGTAGAAAACAGAACAGGCTGAACTTTTGTAAATATTACATCAGATGTGTTGTTAGAGACAACATGCTTGCTAAAGTTTTCAGAATGGAATGAACCCACAAGTCATATAATTGTGACCTGTGTTTCCTGCTAAGACTGCAAATGGATGGTATATTACATTGGTTGCAAGAACTGGAACAATGAAATGAGGCCATCCATATTTTGTGTAAATAAGTATAAGCCTTCTACAGTTTGAAGGGCAAAAGGGGATGTCAGAAATGCACGTAATGGAAAATCCCAGAGTCAGATATTATGGAATATTGGCTGGATTGAAATATCTCTTTTATCTATGCGCAAGAATATACACATGCCAATAAAATGTATATTCTGCCTTTCTGGAAATATTCATCATTTAGAGTATTTTATAATAAGGAAAACCATTAATAAATGCAACGGTATTTCCTTCCTCCCCAAAAAGAATTGTAAGAAAAGGTGAAAGTAGCAGCCAAAAGAGAAACATTGGACATTATTTATCTCGATACAAATGATATCTGATAAGCAAGGAGATCTTTGTCATATAGCAATCAAGACTAAATTAACAGTCCAGCTCCCTACTCCAAAAGTTCCACAATTTAACTATGGGCATTGAAATTGTTTCTCAAATTCCTGTCAACTGGGATATAAAGAAGAGCTCCTCCATCAGATCTGAAAACATGGACTTTTCTCCCATTAGGATGGGAGAAAAGAGCTTAGGTTTTCCAGGACCTAATTTAATAGTTAGTACCAGAACTTTATTTCAGTCACCATAAATACAATCCTGTAGAGCACGGGTATCAAACTTGCCGTGTCATGTTGCCGTCGCATGATGTTTCACATTTTCCCCATTCGCAGAGCTGGGGTGGGCGTGGCCTGCGCATGACACATCCGGCCCACAGGCCGCCAGTTTGACACCCCTCCTAGAGGAATGCCTATCAACTTTTTTAGTGTTCTGGATCATTTAAAGCTTTTTGTTAAGGTATTCAGGTTAGTTTCCAAGACAATGTTATCACAGCAAGCATTTTCAAATCAAATTTTATTTATTATTAAATTTCCTTCCTTCCTTCCTCCCTTGGGTCCATAATAGCCTTCTTTCCAGATTTTTTCCCCCTCATAGCAATAATAAGAGTACTGACCCAAGTCAACAGTGAACTTCCAGATCTGATAGTGAACTTGAATTTAAATCTTCTAAATCATAGTCCAAAACTTTTACCATTATACCACAGAAGATAACTTTATTATAATAAATAATAAAGACCAGGTCTGATTCAATCTCATTAACCTTAGCTATTCAGAAAACATAGGTTCAGAGCATATTTGTAAAAGAAACATGATTCTTTAAATCCCAAACACTGGAAATGATATGCACATAATTTAAAAAATGGAGATTATTTTTTAAACAATGCATGCTTGTATTAATTAGTGTTTTATATTAATTTTAAACACATTCTTAATAATGTTGAAATGTAAACACTTGTTTCTGAATGTGTTAGTAGACATACCATACCATACTGAGATGGCGCAGTGGTTAGAGTGCAGTACTGCAGGCTACTTCAGCTGACTGCTAGCTGCAGTTCGGCTGTTCAAATCTCACCGGCTCAAGGTTGACTCAGCCTTCCATCCTTCCGAGGTGGGTAAAATGAGGACCCAGATTGTTGGGGGCAATATGCTGATTCTGTGAACCGCTTAGAGAGGGCTGTAAAGCACTGTGAAGCGGTATATAAGTCTAAGTGCTATTGCTATTGCTATACTCAAGTCAACTAATGTGGCATTCTGACTGTTTTCCATAATTCACTAAAAGACTAAGCAGACCCCGAAATGAATATTCTACTTTTGACTTTAACAGCTCTGTATTTTGCTGGATTGTGCTTATGCATTTTTCCATTCGGGTCAAATTGTAATTATTTTATTTTATTCTGCAGTTTTCTACAGCAGATGAACAGATGGTCATAAAATGTGTTTCAATCCCATAATTAAAACAAACATTTGTTTACTAAAAATATATCAAAGGTAAAAAAAAATTCACATATTACCAATATAGCCTAGCACCAGGTGATTCCAATGTATGTTTGCAGTGATAAACTGTAGAAAATGCTTTGTTTTTTCTATTTTGGTCAAGCTTCCCATTGATCTAGAAAGCACTGATGCATAGAATGTTCTTTTTGCATAAATATTAGTAACAATTTAGATTGATTTTGACTATTTTTATCTAACAATTTTTCCCCTTTATTAATACAATAGTACACTGATATCTGCATAACTGAACCTGGAATTGTTTCAGAGAAATAAATAAATAAACAAAGCTCTCCAAATTCACGATAAGGAAATGGGGGAAAAAACACCTGCCAGTAAAAATCCTCACAAATAGCAGGATCTGCTTTTATTTGGATAAATGGAAACAAAACTGCATTCCATGCAAGTAGACTTGAATTACTGAAGAAAGGTGAGATGGTAAGAGCTTTAGCCTCTTTATTTTGTAAATAAGCTGAATATCAAACCATTACATCTGATCGTAATATTTCTTTTAAAAGATTTTGTGATCTTTTATACTATTTTTCAAAAGGTGTACTTGACATTATAGTGGAGAGCTTGGGTTAAAATGAAGGTACTAGAAGTTTGTGTACTTTATTAAGAAAATAATTTATGTATCTCTTACTTCCCCTACCTCCCATATGCCTGTGATTTGAGAATGGACTATTAGGATGTTCCAAGAACAGGAGAAATAATGTCCTATAGTTTTGCTTATTATAAAATAAATGAAAAAACTAAAGTTACCCCACCAGATATTTTCCTTTCACACTTTTCAAGACAACTCACATTTCTTTTGGATTACTTGTTTTTCTGCTTGTCCAAAGATGTCACCTGTCCACTCTAGTTTTTCCTCAGTTTCAAAGAATCTTAGAATCAACATTTTCACAACTGAAATATATTTTGGCTTCCCACCTGAACATTTTAAACTTTATGAGCAAACATGAATCAAATGTCTGTCTGTCAATATATCAATCTATCCCAGGAGAACCAATGACATCTTTTCATCAAACTCAGAGATTTGAGCATTCCTTCTGTTACCTGCTGTATGGAGTAAATAATCTAGTCACTTACCTATCTTGTCATATTCTTGATTCCTGGATGTTCTGAATGCAAAATTATTTAAATATTTCTGAAAAAGATAGCAAACACTTTTTGAAGAGTTTAGGTAGCTAAATTCTAAAACCAGTGACAAGCTGAACACCTTCTTTCTGTCCTATGGGTTCTTCATTGGTTCTCTATAAACATTTAATTTTTAGTCACAAAACAGACATGACTATAATCCCTTGGAATAGTACTTTCCAGTAGTTGTTTTTAAAGATATGTAGACAAAACTATAATCTTCATGCCTATGCTTCTTCTCAAAGTCAGTAAATAAAAAAGAACAGACGGCCAAAATCTTTTGAGAAATACTCATTCCCCAAACACTGTAGGATTCATTAAAGCAAATTTGTGTTCCTTATGCTTTAACAGCAAATATTTCAATAGTCTCTTCCATCAACAAAATAACTCTCTCATAATATCATAGATTATCTCCAAGAGTGGATGCTCCACATGTGATGTGACATACAAAACAATAAGGAAGAAAGAGAACAGAGTTTGACAAAAAATAGTTTCAGGAACAGAGTATAAGACAATTTTATCTCAGAAGTGGAGAATGCAAAACAGGAAAATAACACCTACAATGACTGCTAAATGTCTGTAAAGAAACACGTTTTCAAAAGGATTTTTAAAAATACAATCATGTTGGTTAACAAAGATGTGACAAGTTACCAGTAATGGATAAAAATTATTGGTTGAACAATATAAAAGCTGGGGGAAATAAACAAAGGCAGGAAACAGCAGAATTGTTTTTCTATGGTAAAAGGGAATATAATGAGTAAAGTTGTATTGTCAAGAACTGTGTATCTTAGAGTAATTTACCACAAACATTTTCACTATCATTCAGACATATATTATGAAGGGTATTAGAAAGGCAGCCCAACCTACAACATTTTCAGTTATAACTCCCCACATTCTAACACATATCTATTCTAGGTAAAAGCTGCACAACTCCAACAAACAAATCTCTAAAAATATCTAAAACTGATGAAAGTAACTATTCCACCTTAAAAATAATATTTAGAAGACAACTACCCATAAACGGTACTCGAAAAAAATGAAAGGCAATATTTTGTTCTAGTGAATCCAGATGAGTTTGCAGGATTGTTTGCATCTCAACTGGTGGCTTTGAATGAAATGGAATTCCCATTTGCATCATCAGATTGATGAAGCTGAAGTAAGGTATCGTAAATATTAGTTCCAAATAATTAACTTTTGTGCTTTCTCTATGTTCAATTATCTAAATGACAACTACAGATAACAAAAAAAATTTCCAATCAAAACACTGATTTAGTATCAGACAAATTATTTGATATTAGACCATTCATAACTTATAGACAGTTCTTCCATGACAAAAGTACATACCTATAAGCTGTATAACCATTAAAAGAAAAAATGTTTTCATAATTGAAAGGATATATTTTGAATAAATTCTTTTCAAACAAGATAGACCCATACATCCATTTATATTTATATATACATATACATAAAGTTAAAGAAAATGTGTAAGATGAGCCATTAGCCGAAAAAGGAATATCAAGAACAGCATCAAATTTAGAAGAGAATCTGCATTTATTTACTTTACCTTAAAAACAGTATATTTTTCATTAACTTTCAGATGTTAACCATATATTCCATCTTCCAAAGCTCAGTATAAGGTGTCTATAACACTTGAAAATAGTGGTAAAGGCATATCATCACAGGAAAATATATATATATATATATATATATATGTCTTACAACGCTCTATATAGTGTGTATAACACACTAAAAAAGAGTGATAAAGATATATCCACACAAAAATATATATATATATATATATATATATATACCGGTATATATTATCCATAAATGTTTGTTTCCTGGTAGGCTCCATACTGTGATACCACAATATCTGGCAAAGCTGAAATATATACACTATATCTGTCTGTACTTAAAAAGCAGAGATAACAGTAAAATCTTTGTACAATGTTCATTCACGATGTCACCTTGGAAGCAATGCAAGAAACAATGTTAAAAGTCTTCTGGCCTGATTCCAGTTATGAATGCATGAAGTGCACCGAAAATTGTTTTCTGTTCAGATCCTTTTCTTAAGCCATCCGTAAGCATGGTGCAAAACTAATATCCCGACCCTGTCAAGGGCCCTTCTAAGAAATACGGTTCTTTCTGGAAATGAGTCCCTGCTGGGCAATTTATATAAAGCAATAAAAATCTGCAAGATATAAAGACAAAATATATTTTTGCATATAATATTAGCATTGTCAACACCACAGACTTTATCTACTGGTCAGAGAGGAAATATTCTGAATAGTGTCATTTGTTTGTGGGAATGCACAACATAGTTTCAACAACTAACACTTGATGTTTCTTTGCAAAATAAGCCTTTGCTGGGTGTCGAAGTCAAATGTGTTTGGGCCCACTTGTATCCGTGCACTCTTGAAAACAATCCTGTAAAAAAGTAGACGAAGGTCATTAACTAAAAAAGTGCCTGCTGGTTTTGAATGTGTTGATTTTATTTTTATAGCCCAAGCAAACAGAAAGTACAGGGAGCAGGAGACAGGAGGGGGAAACTCCATTTGATTCTAGCACATCAGTTTAACCTCATCTCCATCACACAAGAGAAAGTAATGGAATGCTACATATTAGGAGCTCTCCCCTTTCCAATGTGGGCATTCAAGAGCTCTTGTATCTTAGCTAAAGCCAGGGTATATGGACTGCAGATATGTTGAGCTTTATTTGAAATACGTGGCGAGCATGCTGCAATTTTCAAATGTGCTACAACAGGTAAATAGCATGAAGCCAGGGATGTTATTTTTTTATTGGAAGCATTTTCACTATGAACAATCCATAAAAATACAATTAAAATATAAAAAACAATACAAACTAAAAGAATAAAAGAAAAAAACCCACGAAGTGCAGAAACGAAAAAAAAAAAATAGAAAAAAGAAAGAAAAATAAGAATACAGTAAAGAAAGAAAAAAGAAAGAAAAAATTACTCCCCCCTTCTCACAAGTATAAATAATTTTAGCAACTTATCAGTTTCTCTTAAAATGCAGCAAATGATCTCTTCTTCCCATAGTTCATCTCTTTATCTTATAAACAAATCTTTAAGGCCTCATTGTTCAGTTGTGGTCAGCAAAAGTCCATTAAATGTTACAAGATAACAACGCATTTATTTTAACATTATAAAAAAACCAACTTTATATTCCTTCCTTTTACTTTTAACCATCTTGATTTTTAGTCCCTTCAAATAATGTCCTAGAACTAGATTTATTTTTTTGTCTCAAAATTCTTCAAATCTTTAACAAATCTCTTTTATAAATCCAATATAAGAAAGTTATCAGGTCGCTTCCTTTTAACAATCATGATTTTAGTCTCTTTAAATAATGTCAAAGGCCTGCAAGGGACTTGGTGTTTGGGAGAAACAGGCACAAGGTTTGCAGGGATTCTGTGCAGTGGGATAGGCAGAGATAGATGGGGGGGTGCTACAGCATCCCTGTGATTGGTTGTAAGGGCAAATGACCATGGGGATCCTGCAGTGGCTGTAACATTGAAACTGATCAGATCAGATTAATAGAGTTGGAAGGGACCTTGTAGGTCATCTAGTTCAACCCCCCACTCAAGCAGAAGACCCTACACCATTTCTGATACATGGCAGTCCAGTCTCTTCTTGAAAGCTTCCAGTGATGAAGCTCCCACAACCTCTGAGGGCAAGCTGTTCCATTGGTTGATTGCTCTAACTGTCAGAAAATTTCTCCTTATTTCCAGGTTGAATCTCTCCTTGATCAGTTTCCATCCATTATTCCTTGTCTGGCCTTCAGGTGCTTTGGAAAATAGCTTTACCCCCTCCTCTCTGTGGCAGGCCCTCTGGGGCTGGGTCATCATTAGCTTTTGGGGAGTCCCTCATAACTTCAAATGGTCGCTAAATCAAGAACAGCTGTAATGAACAGCTGACATAGTCTACAACACCCACCTAACATAATCATTTACAAATTCTTTCACTTGTTTTCAGTGACACAGCCACATCTTCAAGCCCATAAGAAAGCCCAACAGGGTCAAGGCCAACCTAACCTCAAGGAGGACGGTGTTCCAAAGAGGGGGCACCACAGCAGAAACATATCCCATCAAATCACACTCTTTGATAGATAGGACCTAGAGCATGCCTCTCCTGCTGGATGCTGGGTGAGTAGATACAATCAGGAGAAGCAGCCCCTAAATTACCAGACTGCATGCTATGAGGGAATTATCACTAACTACCAAGCAGCTTGAATTGAACTTGAATTGAGTTTGAGCAGGGGGTTGGACTAGAAAACCTCCAAGGTCACTTCCAACTCTGTTGTTCTGTTGAAAACAAATACAGTTTGCAAAACAAAGGTGTAATGTGAGGGTAAGGAGACACATTGATAATTTAAACCTGCTGTAACTTCTATATATTATTCAAAGATAGCCCCATGTAATATGCAATATGCCATTAAATTAGACATTTTACTTAAAAGCTATAAGCATTATAGCCATTCAAACTTTGGATAACAAAATTTAAGAGTTTTGTGTTAAGCTTTAAAGCCTCTAACAGTTCAGGCCTTAGCTATTGATGGGCAGAATCACTTGTCATCTGTCTCAAGAAAGACAAGTTTAAACAACTGCAATCCAAAGTACAGGGACTGGAGTCTGAGACCTCCAGAACAAGTGGTGGCAGAGAAAGGCTGAGCTGGGAGAATGCTGTGTAGACATCTATGCCATCAGAGAAACTGACCATAAAGTCAGTTTACAGGCCTTCTAAATCAGGTGATTTTGTGTTAAATACTTTATAGTAATAGACAAATTTACTATCAGTAATTTCAAGAACATGCATACAAATCAAAGAATGTTATGGATTGTGGCCTGACCTAAAACAAGGTGCTTTGGTGGTCCAGCTTACTGCTTTTAGATAATATATAGAAAAGGCAAACTGATTTAAGGAAATTCAAGATGATGTCTATAAAACAAACTGGCAGAGTGAGAAATAGCATATACAGGGGTACTTTGGTACTTGACTGCTTTAAAACTCATCGAATTTGGTACTCGACACATTTTGACGTGAAAATGTTGTCTTACTACTCATCTTTGTCACTCAGCATGCTGCAAAAGGAAGTGGGGGACAGCGACAGAGAGCAGACAGGAAGCTGACCATGCTGGGAAGGTCACTGACATAGGAAAAGGGACAGACAGGATGTCCTTCCCATGGTAAGTCACATGGTAAATCATATGGTTTGTTTGTTACTCATCCTTTTTAGTACTCGTTGTGCCTCCCCGAACCAATTAAGCATGAGTTCCGAGGCACCACTGTAGTACTTTCTTAAGCACTCATGTGTCATGATAATTCATGTTTTAAATATATAAGTGCTTTCACTAAGGCCTCCACAAATACCTGTACCCCAGTTCCTACTTATGCATACACATGAACCCATATAGACAAACATGCAACAGAATTTAGTCACTGCTTCCTTCTGGCATTCTCTAATAAGCCCTATAAAAAGACCGGAATAATTATTAAACAGAGATTACTTTTGCTTCCATGGATGTCCCATGTCATGGAATTAAATACTTTAATCATAATAGCTCCTTGGAAATCTGATAGAATGATCCTCTCGTATACTCTACCGATGCTGCTTTACAAAAATTAATTAGGTGATTTTTCAAATTACAGAAGAACTAAGAGATGAAGAACAAACCAGTTTGGCTCTTTCTAATTCTGCCAACTCTAATGTAAGTGAAAGACAGAAAAAAGAGAACTGAGTATGACACCTTAGTGTAGCAGTTTTCATTCTACTTGGACCCCCTCAATCCCTCAACAACTAGTTATGAGCTGATTTTAATTATCTTCATTTCTGATGACCTGAAAATCCCAAGGCTATTAACAACATATGCCTATTATTTTTTTCCAACTGACCAACCAGAAAATTCAAAAACAAAGATGAACTAATCTAGTATGGCACAAGCACTATAGAAGAGATGATCAACATTTTACTTCTAAGAACTCATTAATAAGCAGCTGGAAGGTAGCTAGAATAGGGAAAAGTTCAGTTATGAAATGTCAGCCCTTCCCAACACACACCGACACACTTATACAAATATGGGTTGAAGCCCTAAGTGTTAAGACATTAAATATGGACAATGCTACTCAAACACACATGCAGACATAGGGCTAAATTTGATGCACACTAGTAGCTTGACGATTTCCATCTCATACTGGAATACAGAAAAGTTAAAGACTGGGTCAACTTGAAATGTATAGTGAAATAGTGCCAAAGTGGAGCCTTCAGAGTTCCGATCAGCAGTCTATATTGTTCTTTTTATCCCGACGGTGCAATGAAAAAGCTATTTTTTTATAATGTTGTGATTATAGAGGAAAAGTCTTCCTCTATTATAGGGGTCCCCAACCCCTGGCCTGCAGTCCACTATGGGGTCTTGAGTCATTCAGAACCAATGCCGTGGAAGTGGTGGGCGAGTGAAACATGCATCTCCACTTGCACTAGCAGTGGGTGAGCACATGCGCACATGCTCCATTTATGCAAGCAGTGGGCATGTGTGCCTGCCGCTCATGCAAATAGAGCTGCACACGCCCACTGCTCACACAGAACCATCCCCCCTCCCCTGGCTAGGCCACAAAGCTGGAACGGTTGGGGAACTCTGTTCTATTATCACAACATTATCAGAAAGTAGTTTGGGTGGGATGGAAACTTCATCAAAGTCAACAGAGATTTGCACAAACACTTCTTGCTGTACTGAAGAATAAGCACAAACTGTAACATCTTAGAAAAAGACAGTTGTCTTCCTTCCCATAACAGTTTGTCAGTGATATTTTGAAAGTGGAACACAGTGATACATCCAGTATGCAGTTGTTGTATCTAATTCCTTGGTACCATCTAATGAAAATATGATGGTTGGATTTATATCAGAAGGATCCCAGATCCATGTTTTCCTAATATCACTATTGTGATGAAATTATATTTGTATTCACCGCATTTTTACATGAAATAAAATGTTTTCTCAAAATCATCACTGACATTTAAGGAAACAACTCTTGGAAGAACATCCTCTCTCATTTTAAAATAATCTATTCTGAATCAAAGTGCAGCAAAAACTGTAATGTGATCTCATATAAGCTTTATGTTTACAAGAAACATTGGTTCATGCTTTTATGTGCTTCCAAATGGTAATGCAGCACAGACTTTTTTTTTAAAAAAAGTGCCAGACCTTACGAACAGTATCAAGCAGAAAGAAAATTTCATCTGAATTCTTCCAGATTTTGTAGCTATTTCATTTTATGTATTCAGTAAATGCTATTTTCATAAACAGTAAAGTAACTTGATCCGTCATTTATTAAAAATTATAGATCTAGACAAGAAATGATGATATTGACATTGCCAGGATATGCCACAAAATATTTCCTCTCTGTAAGTCTACATTTTTTAATTTCTGTCTATATAGAAAATATTCAATAATTCAAAGTGTGTTTCTTTTAAGAAACCAAAATATGTGACTTTTAGAAATGAAAATAATTATTAGTAATTTACTGGGATTTTTTCCTAATAAACCATCCTATTGTATGAATATATTCAAACTGTGGCTAGTTTTGAATCATGTCTTGGCTGAAATATCATATAAGTTTGAAGAATTAGTCTTCAGCACTTTGTTTTTCATGTATTCCTTTCTCGTTTTTCTCTCATTATTAGTTTTTCTGGTTTTATTAAGTACATTGGTATTTTTGGGGACTTTGATTCCTTTCCTGATCTGTGCTATGTTTTACCTTCTTAATATAGGGGTTTGAAAAAGTTTTCAGAGGTCCTAAAAGAGTTCTGGATTTTTTTGCTCTACTTGTTCAGCATATCTTAATTATGTGTAGTCACAGAGATTTGTTTGGAAATTTCTAAGTCAACTGAAAAAAATATGTGTTAAGTCAGAAAAATAGAAAAAACTTTGGCAAAACCTCTTTGGAAAAAAATAAATTTATTAAATAAATAAATACAATGCTTATATTGACTTAATTTACTGGGGTGTAGGAGGACGAAAAAGAAACTCATTCAAGCTTTCAAGGTTATATTACTATACCCTATAATTAATAAAGTATACAATAGTTCTGTTCAGATCTGTGGAGTCTATTTCCAGACTTAACCTATCTTGAAGGGTTAACACTATGGCCCTTAAAAATGATATTTTAATTAAAAGATTTAATGTAATTAGAACACATACATTCTGATATTGGTCTTTCCAATTGAAAAAAAGGTTAGCCCTGGATCATATCTGAGAAAATATCTTCTAATGTAAAACATAGTAGTAGAATGATTCTACGCCAATATGTCAAACAGCTTATGTTTATATTTTTACACATTAAAAAAAATGAGCAAACATTTTAAAGTATTTCTTATCTCAACAAATAAAGTTCTATCCTTTTTCATTCAAGGTTATGATGGCACCGAACAAATGGTGGTTTTGACCAATTTTGGACATCCCAGCACCCAGCACCCTGTAGTCACTGGGTGCTTCATATCCAGCTCAGACTTACGATAGTTGCAACACCCTGCGATCATGTAATCTCCATTTGCGACCTTTCCTGCCGGTTTCCCCAGAAAGTCAATGGGGAAGCGGGCAAGGAATGTGGCAAATTACTGGGGCAAGTCTCTTCCACCTGTGCAAACTCCCCATGCCCCTCTGCACTCACATGCTACCCATTCATACACTCATGAATATTGACCAAGAGCCTCTCCACACCTCTCTTGCACACACCCACACACCTTCCTCAAACCTTGTGCACCACCTTACACCTACCTGAGCCTTGCCACACCTTCCTCTTACACTTGCACCCTTCCCCTTCTGGCAGCAGCCACTTACCTACCTGCCAGCATGCTTGGGAACAACCTGAAACTTGCAACCTCAGAGTCACTTCAACTGATATGATTGTGGCAGGAAGCTGGCAGGAAGTTGCATTGCCTAGCTTTGTGACCGCATTGCTTAGTGACAGAAATTTGTCAAGGACTACTTGTATTAGCTTCTTGAATGTCATCAGGTTGAGAGTCATCCAGATTACTGAGAGAATATCATTCTAGAGGGCAAGCACTATGCTACATAAGGCACCTTTGATGCCGCATGCTGCTTAATAGATGGCACCCAAAGTGTGCTCACCATGTCCAATCTTACCGGACAGGCAGAAATAATGGAGACAGCTGGTCCCTCAAACAAAGCCCAATGAAAGACTTTATAGGGGATAACCAGCATCTTGAATTCTATCCAGGTGAACTGCTAAACAGTGCAGCTCATGACGCAGTGGGTCTCATGGGTATGCAGTGCTGAGGGAAATAATTATACATTTCTTAGTAGCTTTCCAACAATTTTTTAAAAAAATCTGGCTTTCAAGGTAAAGTAAGTGACTTCTTGTTAATAGTTTGTAGTTATATTTTTAGAATTTTTTTGTTGATGCTATTATACTGATTTTTTTTTAAAAAAAAACTATGTTGGGAGTTTCTTTGCAATAAAAAGATAGAAGATATTAGAGATATTAAATAATATTAATTTTCCCTACACCGAAACTTGAAACATTTTGTAAATACCAGAAAGCTGTATGCCTCTGCTAGCTTCTTAAATAACTTTCTAAAAATAAACATACGTGCATAAGAAAAGCTTTTCTGGATCAAACCAAAAATCCATCAAATTCTTCATGTTGTTCATAATGGCAAATCTTTCACATATATCTACCTCCCAGCAACTGGCATTCATAAAATGTTACCTTTGAACCAGAAGGCAGCTTATACCCATTATACCTCATTACATAATGATTGTATGAATAAAATATGAGTCAGTACTTCATCTTTCTGAATGTTGAAAATTGGGCTGCCATAGAGAGTTTTGTGGATCTCATGCAGATACAATATATGGGAAATTCAATTAAATATTCATAATTGAAGTGAACCTTATGTTGTTGCTTTTGTTTCCTAACAATTTTAAGAAAACATTGGATTCGAAATCATCCACCCATCCATCCATCCACATATAAACATCTTTTTCTAAGGCTTTATATCCCTAGGAGGTATAATATGTAATAGTTCGATAATATTACCAAAGCAATAATAGACTATAATAATTTTAAGATCTCGGATGAAAACCTATTTTGTAGGAATAAATCCAGAAATAAGTGGCTGCTCCATAATCCCTCCAAACAATAGTAAATAGATAAGCTTTATTCCTATCACGAACAAAATAGTATTATGTAGGTTTTTATATATCCACAATTGTGAGTGTAATCCTGTTGGTAAATCCAGCTGGACTATAATAATACAAAAGCTATTCACACATTCAATTATTTGCTAGGTAAAGACAAGAATGAAGAAAACTACTGCTTGTGTATGGCCTATGATTAGCTTAAGGCACATAAATAATCATTTTTGAGAAGATTTCAGAAATTAATCATTATAAACTTTCTATTGCCAGTAATTAATTAGGAACAGATACTATTGATTACATCTAAGCCATTTTTAGCCATCATGAAATATTGGTGGAGCCAAATTCCATGCAGATCTGGATATATTCGTATGGAAGGAGTGCACGGCTGGATAAGACAACATGGGTATTTTCTTAACACGTATAGTATTCACATAAACCAAAGATCTAATATATCAAATATTTCTTTAGGGTTCTACAGTAGCTTTCATTCTATATTATATAATGTTTCAATAGTATCATATTTTATTTTTATTTTGAAGAAATGCATTAGACATGATATATTTTTTATAGTGTGCATATTACTGAAGAAATAAAAGGCATAAATATACAGGTCTTTCACACTGGTTTCTGCTTCTCTCAGGTCAGAAGATTTTCAATCATCCAATAATGCCAGTTCAAGTATGTATCTCCACTATGGTAGTAAAGTTACCCTTGGTATTTTGCTCTCTAGAAACAAATGGCAGCTAATGTTATTTGCCAGTCACTTTATTTACATTAAACTTTAATAGAAAAGAAGAAAGAGTATTACAAGAAGGGATGCTCTGTTCCAATATCTCAGGGGCTGCCACAAAGAAGAGGGAGTCAAGCTATTCTCCAAAGCACCTGAGGGTAGGACAAGAAGCAATGGGTGGAAACTAATCAAGGAGAGAAGCAACTTAGAACTAAGGAGAAATTTCCTGACAGTTAGAACAATTAATCAGTGGAACAACTTGCCTCCAGAAGTTGTGAATGCTCCAACACTGGAAGTTTTTAAGAAGATATTGGATAACCATTTGTCTGAAATGGTGTAGGGTTTCCTGCCTAAGCAGGGGGTTGGAGTAGAAGACCTCCAAGGTCCCTTCCAACTCTGTTATTCTGTTATTTCTGATTCTTGCTGGGCATAGTGCATAGTGTAGCATATGCCAATATAATAATGTAAATTTGTCATGTTGTCTCTTAGGATAGTTATAATCCTGTTGCAACCATAAATTGGACTGATGAATTTATTGAACGTAAATTCATCTAGAACTGTTGAGACGTAGGCAGCATACAAGATTAATAAATTATTGTTACAAATTAATATTAACAACTGCTAAGAAAAAAAGACACAATCTTTGTATATGAGTTGTCATTGGACAAAACCTATCTTGATTACTTCTTTGCAGATAGCAAATACGTAATGAATAGTGGGAATATTGGTTGCTGGTAGTGGTAAATCAACCCTACCTGTTGACACTTAGGCTTTCAAAATATAATTGGCACAAAAATGCGCAAATTATGCTGTAATGCCTAACCGAACTGTCTTTGGATAAGTTTAAGTAAAGCATAGTTTTATCATCTCCATGAGATAATAAAACAAAGTGCACTGATTAAACAGAAGCAATATAGCTTTCTTAGGCAGTTTACCTTTTTAATATAAATCCCTACATTAGAAAAGAATATATCAAAGAAACAGAAACCCAATATCTTCATGCAAAACTGCAATGTAAAACAGTAATCCACCTCTAAGATAAAACTGCAAGCAGGGAACTCTAAATAATATAAACTAGAACACAAATATTTGCACATGTAAAGTACATTTGAATTTAAGAGGTCATTTTGTTTATATGGATTTAGGTCTTACAGTTACCGGCATCAAAAAGCTGCTGTATTACCCACAAATTAGTAATTAACTTCAAAATGTTCTTACTGGTGCTATTTGTTTTAGTTTAAAAATGGGTTTAATTTAACTTCAAGAGCTTCAGGAGCAAGAGTGATTTGAATGTTCCAGCAAGTATTGGGGGAGAATAATTTGAGGCAAAATGAACTAATCCTGCTTTGTATTCTTTTCTGTCATGGTCTGATTAAGGCAATATAATGAGTGAGTATGAAGAGGGCTTAAGTACTGCTGTGTGTAAATGATATATCTTATGTATTAACAAGTTGAATTAGATGCTATTAGAATGTGAAAGCACTTATTTTAAAAGGAGAAATATTAACATGCTTTTAAGACAAGCTTAAATTTGATTATCTTCTTACATATGAAAGCAAAGAAACAAGACACCCAATAAAATATATCTCTGACTACATTATACAAATATGGTTGCTTTATATGAATGAACTTCTTTGATGCAGTTTTTTATGTACTAGAAATTCTTAATGAGAAATACAATATCATGTTTCATCAAAGGATCAAGTCATTATTAGTGATTTTAAAAATGCATGGAATTTGTAATGTCTTTGCTCTATAATATCTTTGTTTTAAAACCATTGATGTGATTACTCTTGATTTATATTGAGGTTCTTTGAAAACTGTATATAGGCACTCCAGTGATTCAGAACACAGCCTCTAGATTATTAACCGGTGTGAATATATTAAAACATTATATGAATTCTATGCAAGCCGCATTGGTTTTGATCTAGCTTCAAGGTGTAATTCACTCTTCCCTGAATTTTGAAATTCTAATGATTAAGTTCAGATATGTATTATTCTATTGTAAACTTTTCTGTATGCCCTGCTCTTCAGATTGTTCCATACCTAGGAAAGATGAAGAATTCGTTTAGTTTGCATTTTATTTTTATTTTCAATAAGAATATTTTTCAATAGTTACCCATATGTCAAATGTTTCATACATAGGAAAACAACACATTTCAATTTTTTCAAAATCAGAAAGGATATATCAGCAAGTTTACTTGGCTTATGGACCCTGGTCTAGATCTGCAAACTGCTTTATGTATTTGGGGTTCGGAATGTAGGGGACTTTCTGGATTACAAAGAATGGTATGAGAAGTGAAAATCTGGCTCATGTTTGGATAAATTTTCCCCAACTGTTACCTTAATGTAGTTCCACTGAAAGAAATGAACTGCAAGTCCAGTTGAACTAGCATTAAAAATGGGCATTTATGAAATTACTCTAGAATACAGAGAGTAAAGATTTGGGAGAAGCAACAAGTTAAAGTCAGAACTTTTTCAAGAAATTTGATTTTTATTAAGGAAGTAAAACAAAAAAATTACATATTTTTACTGAAGATTAAAAAAAAGAGAAAATCTGCAGAGGTAGGAAAAAGGAACGAGAAGTTTAAAAAGATAGAGGCAAGAAAGTTGAGAAGACAAAAAAGCCATTTTTTTACTTCCTCAAAGCATACAGAAAACTGCAAGAGGGCTGGGACAGATTAAAAAAACTAAATGT
The DNA here is from genome assembly GCA_003457575.1 of Thermophis baileyi. NCBI lineage: Eukaryota > Metazoa > Chordata > Lepidosauria > Squamata > Dipsadidae > Thermophis > Thermophis baileyi. The sequence goes on from QLTV01004086.1 coordinate 1,113,043, forward strand.
TATTTTTGGTACTGGAAATACTTGTTTTTCTGATTAGGAATCTGAGATCTAAGCAGCATATTCCAATATATATTTTAAAATATATATTTTAAAATATTCCAATTTCAGGATTCTCCATGAATAGTTTGCAGGTTGTTTTGATTGTATGCTACTCCTCTAGTGCCCTATTTACTGGTACTAGTTCCTTACTAGTCTGCTCTTGTAAACAACAACCAGTTCAGGCTCTGGAATTGGTTGTGATGCTAGCAGAAAAAGGCTGGTCTGCACATCCCCAGAAACCAGGCAGGGAATGGAAATGGTGGCTGGTCCTTGAGTGTCTGTCCTGGCTTCAGGCATTACGCAACCTAAAACCATCTCTATCTATTGGACCTGATGGACTATGTGCATATTTCTTAAAAAAGCTCTCCACAGCCTTAGCTGAACCTCTTAGCATAATCTTCGATAAATCTTTCAGGACTAGCTCCTTACCCAACTTATGGTCACTAGCCACAGTCATCCCTATCTTCAAAAAAGGAGATCCCAGCAACGTCGAAAATTACAGACCAATCTCATTATGTTGCGTCACCTGCAAAGTCATGGAATCAATCATAAACCAATCCATTACCCTCCACCTAGAAACTA
>QLTV01004086.1:1114770-1134433 GCA_003457575.1 Thermophis baileyi
AATAAATAAATAAATAAATAAATAAATTTGCGATTGAATCCACTGGATTATCTCTGTTGTCAACATGAGGGGCAACTTTTGGGACTTCTGAAACCAAAGTATGTGGTAACTTCCCTGGACTCAATAATGGTTTAAAGGGGCCTTTAGTTCTTATTTTGCCACGGATCAGTGTTTTAGCAATTTTAAGATGCTTGGACTTCAATTCCCAGAATTCCCCAGCAACCACTGGCCAGGGAATTGTGGGAGTTGAAGTTTACAGATCTTAAAATGTTGAGGTTGAGAAACACTGCCATAGATAAATGCACATGCACACGATACTTATATCTTGCATTCCCGACACATTCTGCTCTTCCTGCTTTTCTCTCTCTCTTTCCCTTCATTCGTGTAGTCCCCCCCCCCCCGCGATTCTTCCTTCACCTCATCTCCCTCTTCACCCTTCCGGCTGCCACTCTCCTCCTTCCCCCTCGTTGTGAGTCACTGACTTCGCTTTCTTCGAGGTGGGCCCTGCTTTTCCCTCTGTGCTCATAGTCTACCGGCCATTCTCGAAATGTATATATTAAAAACTTGTTTATTTTACACGCTTCCAACCCGTTAGGAATCGGAGGGGTAGTGTCCCATTTCACTTGTGTCGTTTTGACCTAGTCCGCAGCGTGCGCTCCGCATAAAAGCATCGGGAAACTTCTTTTCGGCTGGAATAACCGAAACTTGGTTTTAAGTCCCGTGGTAATAGCTTAATGTCTAACGAAAGAATTAGGGTCACTCTTCAGAATCTTCAAAGATCGCCTCGTTCGGATTTATTTTTCGCTCTTTCTCCCGCGTTCGATTTTTTTAGAAAAAGGGGTTTGTTTCGAGCGACCCCGCGTGGCCGAACGTTGGAACAAAGCGGGAGAAAGAAAGAGAAGCCGTTTGACGGCGGACTTACACGGCTGAGTTCTATCGCCGGGCTTCTTCCTCGCTATCGCTTTTCAGTGGGCAAACAAAGAGGGGTTAAAAGTACACCAGGACAGGCGATATATTTGCCCTTGCTTCCCCAAAGGGAATGGAAAAGGCTTAAGCATCCTTTCAGAATTTATTTCACGAAGAACTTCATCGTCCACGACTTCTACAATCTGATCTCTGGCTTGTCTCAATAGTAGCAACGAATTGCAAACACCAAATTCGACCTGCAGCTCTTATCTTAATTTCTATTTCCTGCAGGTTCCTCAAAAGTTATTTAACAGGATGCTTCGCTGGGGTGTGTGTGTGTGTGTGGAGGTGGAGGGGGTGTCACTTTGTTCTAAATATATGTATTTTCCATCTAAAAGATCACAACTTCAAGGGCAATGCAGATAGTGGCCCAGATCACAACTCAACCTGGCATCAAACAAACAGAAATACATAACTTAAAACTGGAGTGCCTTTACTTTTCCATCCTGTAACATATCTAGTATATTTTTAGATTAACACTATTGTTTACATCTTACTCATACACAAGAAAATCTGCAGGTTAGCTCTGTGACAATTGAATTAATCGAATGCCTTTTCTTCTAAGCAGAACCTGACCCAAAAGAACAGCTTCTGTGGGTTAAAATGCTCAAGGGTGTTTACTATTTATCACATGATTCATCTCTTAATAAAACAAGTGTATTTATATTTTGAGTTGCCATGATGTACAGTAAAATGAAGCTAACAGGATGAATATTCTTTAATATCTTAAAATACCAATGGTGCCCCCGTGTGGTTAAGGGAATTAAAAGCAGTTTATTTATTTATTTTATTTTGTTTGTTTGTCAAACATGTACAAGATAGCAGGTATAGGTATAAACATAAACATAATCAAGGTGAATACAGATAGATGAGGACAATAGGACAGTAGGACAGGGACGGTAGGCAGGTAGGACGGTAGGCAGGTAGGACGGTAGGGACGGTAGGCAGGTAGGACGGTAGGCAGGTAGGACGGTAGGTAGGTAGGTAGGTAAGGGACGCCCCTTACAGACCACTTAGGAATGGGGTGAGGTCAACAGTAGACAGTTGCTGTTATATATGTCAAAAACAGTTGCTGCTGTTTTTGACATATATAATACACTCACACACAGAGAGAGAAAGAGAGACAGAGAGAGACAATAGGACACAATTTTATTTGCATTTATGGTAAAACTTCTTTTAAAGTAGATTATGAACTGCCTGTTTTCATGATAGATGCTTTATATTGAGACTGTCAGTGTATTTCATCATTCAGCTCCACTGATTATTCAACTACCTCAGTTGTGATTGCAGATACTATTAAAATTATCAGCCCATTTTCACATAAATAGAATATTATGTCAAGCAAGGAAGAATTAAGCCATATTCAGATAAAAATACTTATATGACTGTGCTTTCAGTTGTAAATAAAAATCTCTCTTCATGTTTATCTTTTCTCTGAAAGCTAGGTGGCAGAAGTTAGCTGATTTTTACTAATCTTGATAGAACTGAACAGTACTGAACCTGCTTAGTACTTGATTAAGATGCCATGGCTATAGTAGAACAAGGATTTTCAAACTTTGAAACATCTTGTTATTATTATAATTATTATAATCCTACAATCCCTGATCTAGAGACCTCTACTAATACTAATTGGCTACATTGAAGTGAATTTATTTATTTGTTTGTTTGTTTGTTTGTTTCTGTCTCTCACAGAACCCGTCAAGTTTTCATGGAAACCTAAAATTGTGCAGAACATAGTTTGAAAAAAATCTGGCTTAGACTAGGAAGTGGAAAAATATACACTGTAAGAAGCAAAGGCAACTGTAAACTATGTCTTAAGTTCTGTTGCTTAGAAAATAATCAGGAATCAAACTTAACCACCCTGAAGAGCTTATCATTTTATTAGCAATTTATTGTATGTGTGTGAGGTACAAATAAACTACCATTATTTCGAATTTAAAGAACAAACTGTTTCTTAGCTCACATTTTACACGAATTGATTCCTATACCGTTACAGTTACCAAAAGAGTTTCAAAAGTTTGGAGAAAGTTGTTGCGCTTCATTCTGATTTTTATTTCTATTTTCTTTTCAGATGTCCATGAATGATAAGGATCATTTGCTTGTTATTGATAATACAATCAGAACTTTGGATGAAGTATCATCTGAAATGAATAAACTTATTGGTAATTTATAATGCCACAGTCAGAATAAAGATATGAAATGAAGAATGATATGAATATGAATATTTTTCTTTCTTTAAATTGGGGTCCCAAAACTCTTCAGCTCATTAAACCATTTATTATATGAAAATAATTTAATAAATGCTACTTTTACTAATAGTAATACTACTAATAATAACAATAATGGATAGTACCATCAAGTCTTGAGTCGATACCACTTCGGAGAACTCTGCTCTAAATGTATATTAGTTTTTTAAAAATTATCTTTTTTATAATGCAAAAGAGTAGAAGCTGTAAATTAAATGTTCTGTTGCTGAAACTATGCTATTAAAACTTGCTAAGTCAATATTTTTATGTAATAAACAGCCGTAAACACACACACACACACACACACACACACACAGAGAGAGAGAGAGAGAGAGAGAGAGAGAGAGAGTTTTAACACAGTTTATGATAGCATTCTGGCTCTAGATTAGTCTTAAATATACCAATTTGCCAGGAGCTACTGAATTGCTTCTGTGGTTGAGCAAGGTTTTGCATCTAGGTCACCAATATCTAGGAAAAAAAGTGCTATTGGAATCACTGCATCTTGGTTGTGGTTCCAGAAATACAGCAGAAAACATTACTTAATGCAAACACTCCTTGCAATATTAGCATTAAGGAATGGGAAAGGACTGTTTAGTTACAATTTGTCTTTAGCTATTTCAAAGCATAACTCAGATTTGCCAAACTTGTGTGCCCTTCCAGTCCATTTTGCAGCATAGTGTCAGGAATTTCTACATAAATCCTATGATAATGGCAATAAACCATGGCATTAGTGATGTTAACACAAATGTTTAATTGTGAAATCAAGAATACTGTATGTACTGTACCTACAGTTTTTGTAAATCAGGTGGCCTTAAAATGACTAGAATCTACAAGCCTGCATTTTAATTGTGTTTTTTTTAATGTTCTGTAGTACTCCCACAGAGGAATGTCCCTAATGTTCCTCATAACCTGCATTTCAAGAAAATCATTTCAGAACTACTTTTTTTCCAATTTCACATTTTCCCTCTAGCTTTCCCTTTCACTTCAGTTATTTCCTAAAGATTCCCAACTTTAACAGTTGGGAGTTTAATAATTGAGAGTTTAACTGGAATGTGATGTGTCCTTGCTTGACTACACTTCATGGGAAGTGTTAAAAATAGCATGCAGAATATAACATATATTTTTTCCCTTTTTCTTGCTTTCAGTTTTTTTTATAATATTGTCTTATATAAGACAGTACTGCCATGCATACCCAATCACAATATAACATTAAAAGCCATTGCTTTTCTTTCTCATCCTTTTTATCCAACTTGCATTGTGGAAGCAGTCATATTATTATCCCTTAGAGCAATAAAGGCACATAAGATAATACAGAGAAACAACACAATGTACAGATTTTTAAAGACAAAATCAAATGTTGCTTTGCAGTAAAAACTGAACTCCTGCTTTGTGATCTTCTTCTGAACTTTAGTCATCCTATTCAAGCAGATGCTTCAAGAGAAAATGAGGAAAAAAGTCAAGAAGAGTTCAAAAATAAAAACTGAGTATTATTTTTGCTAGCATCTCTCCAGTAGTTTTGTTGTCTAAAACATCAATATTTAAAATGGTTAAGTGAAAGGGAACTTTACTAATTTCTTAATGGTCTCTTATCATAATGTCCTTTAAAATATTTCTGTGAATATGTTTATAATTGAGTATCAGAAGTTAGAAGTATAGATTTTTAAGCTTGAGCTACTAAAATATTGATATATAAGCTGGCATCACATAAAAATGCTTTTGGCGTTTTCTTATTCTTTTTACCAACATTTTACATGAAAGCAGTGGGTTTGGACTGCATAAGAGCAGAGAGAGAGAGATTTTTTTAAAAAAAAGACTTGAGTCCTCTGTTTAAGATAATATTTCTGTATTGTGAAAAAGACCCAGCATACGTTGTTGCAAAATATTTTTTTCTGAACATAAAAGCCATGCCTATTTTCAGATTATATAAACACCAGTATACATTTCTTGCTATGTATTTGTTTATTTAGATAATCTAATAAATATTCAATATTGTTTCAATAAGAATGATAAAATATTTTGATTTGTATATTCTTAATTTGGAATGTTTAGTTGTTAAAACAATTGTGTATTAAATAAAATTGACCTGTATAAATGCAACTGTTGACAGGTAAATGTTTCATAATTATTTTCCTGGACAAAAAAAAAAAAAAAAAAAGAAGCAGCAAACTACCAGCATACAATCAATTTCATCGAAATATTTTCTGTTGAGGTGGAAGGGACCTCATTCATCATTCATCTGAAATATCAGATTGCTTCTTGCTTGGGACAATGTGAACAAACCACTGAGGGCTTGCACTAATGGGTCCCCTTCCCTCTTTTACTCCTGTGCTCAGAAATTTTTACTCCCTTTTTTACCCCCCAATCATAACTTGTTATGAGGTTGGTTTTAGTCATGATTTGTTTAATATAGAAAGCTTCAGACTTGGTTCATTCCATAATTAGTTTTAATCACATTTAATAGTGAATTCTTATTTCATCTAAATGAATAAACTGGAGACAAATGCCTCCAAACCAGTGGTGAAATCCAAATTTTTTTACTACCGGTTCTGTGGGTGTGGCTTGGTGGGCGTGGCAAGGGAAGGATACTGCAAAATCTCCATTCCCACCCCACTCCAGGGGAAGGATACTGCAAAATCCCCATTCCCACCCCACCCCTGGGGGAAGGATATTGCAAAATCTCCATTCCCACCCCACTCTGGGGCCATTTGCCGGTTCTCCGAACTACTCAAAATTTCTGCTACCAGTTCTCCAGAACCTGTTAGAACCTGCTGGATTTCACCCCTGCTCCAAACGTATCTTAGACAAGACAAAGTCTGTGGTTCCTTGTAATTTCCTGACACCACAGTCAATATGCTTTGGTGTGATGTTCAAATGTTCTTGTTATTTTAGATAAGGTAAGAATATACAAGCTTTACACTGCAACAGGCAGATCAAAGATTCAACCGCTCTTCTACTATAATAAAAAATTAAAATCTTAATATTCTGGCCCTGTTCAAGAAGAATATAATGAACGGTTGTTGACTAAATGGTTTGTTTAAGTCACTAAAATATTTTTTTCAACAAATCGACCCATTCTACCCAGTCCATCATCTTTGCATTTTGTAAGATACATTATGAAATGTCTGCATTAAAAATTTTGTGTCATTTCAACTTCTTTAGTAGTATAAAAAATAAGAACGGTTCTTCAGTTTAATTCAGGCACCAAGATATAATATGTTAATGACCAAAAAATACAATCCAGATAAATTGCAATGACAGTTTAATAAAAATATACTTCTTAGTAGGTCAGACTGGCAATTAATTAAAATTAAAGGTAATTTAGATAACAATAATAACAGACTGACAGAGTTGACCTTGAGGTCTTCTAGTCCAATCCCCTGCTCTTGCAGGAAACCCTATACCACTGGGTGTAGGGTTTCCTATACCCAGTTTGAATGAAACCCAGATTGAATGATTGGTACAGAAATTAATTTACATTTCATAGTTCGAAGACCAATAAAAAATAAAAACATATTTATATTATGAGAAGTCATAATATGCAATAGCTTTGTTAGAAAAATACAAATAAAGAGTGCAAGAGAAACAATCAGTTCTTTAACAAACATTTAAGAAGAAAATGAGCACACACACAAAAATCCTTTGACTCTTAATGATCGCAATCAACCAGTGCCATCATATATGGAACTCAACAAATGTTTTCACTAAGAACAAACATTAGCAGGCATGCTGGGTTTGATAACATCAGGAAATATCTGTTAAGCTATTCTTGAATGAATTTGTTACTAAACCTTTATATGGAAAATGTATATAGAACTATTGTTTAGAAGACTTCTTCATCTTGAAAAAAAATATCCAGTAATAATAAGACAGTCTACAGAGTATATTTTAATCAATGGATATCACACATATAATTTTTTCAGTGAAAAATGAATGTGCTTAACGGCTTTCATACCAAGGGGGGTGGGAGGGAGAGATAATATATTAGCAACCTTTATGGTATAATATGAAAAAACATTTAAGAAATTATCTCAGTTCATCCAATACAAATTGATAACTCCTCTAAAATGAATTTAGAGTTCATCCAACACAGATCAGTTATTCCTCTAACTTGAAAAGACAAAATTGAGCTTGAACTTGATCTTCATGCATTTTTGCTTCTAAAGATTTCCAGCAGCATATGTTAACATGCATTGCTTCTTTGAACATCGGTCTTTTCCATCTATCAACAGAAGGGGCATTCGTTTGAAGTAATCAACAATGTCAGTCACCGAAGTGAAGTCCTGTGTGATTTGCAAAATACCTTTCAGTTACTTTTGTGACAGAAAAAAAGTTCAAACAACTTCATTTTGCCTACTTTGTAATAATTTCATTTTATAGAATTATTTAGTTGAGGACAGATCAATGGATCTTTATTTAGTTACTAATATTTTTTATAGAAATATTAAACCAGAAGATGTGGAGAGACCTGGCCCATTGAATGGCCAAGATTTGGATATCCTTGAATGGCTAGCATCATCATTTTTTTAGATTTGATTCGGCTCAGTTAATATATACAGATTTTGTAGAACATCTGAGGGAGGAGCAATTAGACTGACTTAGAAAGTCTTACATTTAATAATCTTTCATAGTGGAAAGATTATAGAGTTAAGAGAATGACGCCACAGCATACCTCGTTTCCTTTCAAGCTAGTTCCCAAGAAGTAGACCTGAGTCTCTTGTTGATAACGTATCTGGATATTGTAAACTTTGTTGTGGTAAAGCACCATTAGAACATATGGCTGCGCAACTGATTTTTTGGAGCTGTCTCTTACTAAAAATGTACCATCCTAAAAAAGTAACATATTAAAAAGTTTTTGAGAAAAGATGTCATCGCAACAGCTTTATAAATTAAAAATACATAAATAACTGAAATAAATTTTGATACCAGCATGAAACCCACATCTCTTAAATTTGCTCAGGTTGAAAAATACTGATCCATACAGACAATAATCATTGAAATCTTTACCTGGTTTATATTCCTAAGTGCAACTTCTGCATCTGACCGGGTGATATCAGCAACGTACCACTTCTGATTTTGTTGACTCTGATGATCAGTCAGCCAAATGAAAAAAGAAATGGAAAAAAATGTGTTTATTATCATAAACATGGAGGTGGAATTTTGAAATGTATTTAGGAAAGCATACAGATCATTTAAAGTCCCGAAAGTATTCAACTGCTGGGAGTTGATTTTGCTTATGTTGCTTAATATGTATGTTTAATGTAAATAAACAAATTATATTACATCTTCTTGAAAAAGTTTTGTTTATCCTTCATGGCTTTTGGATGCCATTCTAAAATATTTTGCACCTGCCATGAATTTACTTAATAATACTTCTGTCTTAAGATAGAATTACCAACTAGTATTTGGAACTTTTCATCATACCCAGAGGTATTTCTTTCATCTTCTCTCTTTTCCCTGCTACATTTTTTCTTTGCTTTCTTTCTTTATTCATGGCAGAAGCATCATGATTAAAATAAGGCATGCTACACAGCATAACATTTAAAATATAAAAATGCAAGATTAAAATATGTACAAGTTAAACAGTTCTTGCCCAGAAACTAGCAACATTAATTGCATCTCACTGCCATGAGATCCTCAAGTGTACACTAATCAGGACACAAAGCACAGGTATACATATGTGTTGTTGTCTGCCTGTCATCACAATCTCAAGGGCAGAAGCCACCGGATAGTCCCATTTGTTCAGAGTATCTCTGAATCTTGTTGTACCCGTATGTAGTTTAGTCAACAATTTCCATACTTCCCAGCTTTTGCCAGATCTTTGTTTTTGCTTTGCTTTGTCTTAAGTCCTTGCTTAAGGGTCTATACAGATGTTCTGCATATTTTATTTCTAATACAGGTAGTCTTCGACTTACAACAGTTCATTTAGTGACCATTGAAACATCACTGAAAAAAGTGACTTATGTTTTTCACACTTACAACCGTTGCAGCATCCCACTGGTCACAAGATCAAAATTTGGATGCTTTGCAACTGGTTCATATTTATGAAGGTTGCAGTATTTCGGGGTCATGTGATCCCCTTTTGCAACCTTCTGACAAGCAAAGTCAATGGGGAAGCCAGATTCACTTAACAACCATGTTACTAATTTAACAATCGTAGTGATTCACTTAAAAACTGTAGCAAAAAAAGTTGTAAAATGGGGCAAAACTCACTTAACAAATGTTTCACTTAGCAACATAAATTCTGGGCTCAATTGTGGTATAACACAATTTATACAATTTATAATTTATAATACTTCTGCCTTGTAAGCTAATATTATTGTGTTTATAAAAGCAAAGAATGAGGGAAGCAGTACAAACAGTGGGGAAAATCTAAGTTTAAAAAGTTGTAGTTTAAACCAAGAGGGGTGTTAGTTTGACCTGAGTTTGGATTGTGTATTCTCTTGCGCCATGTCCCTAGCCCACAATTAGACAGGATCAAGTCATTTTTACGTGTGTTAGCTTTTCTCCTTTTCTAATACCAATGATTCCTTGAGGTTTATCAAATATGTTAGCTAACTACTAATTTAAAATATTATCCATTTATGTTTGGATTGCTATAATTCTATGCCAGCATGGAATTTGTTGTCCCCATTGCTAATCCCCTTTGCCTGTGTTTTAGTCTCTCCCCCCCACCCCGCAACCAATGATGGTATCCTGATTTCATGTGTGCAGGGCATGTTAAGCAAAATGATTAGTTAAATCTGGTTCTGGAGTAAACAGCTGGCAAGAACCTATCCACCAATCATGATAGTGAATATGTGACTGGATGGGCACGTGCTTTCAGGAGAGGGCATGTTTTGCCATGTGGCTTAAATGAGGCCCTCTTACAGATCTAGTTCCCACCTCTACAAGCCACAGATATTATAAAAAAAAGCTTCTACTTTGTGTAGAGGGGATCATATGACAAGTTTCTTTACAAGTTTTCCTACAAAGCCTCTTTTTATTTTATTTAAATAATAAAAGTAGATACCTTCCTGCTGGTCTTTATTGTTGACTTCAACTTGCCTTGACCTCAACTTACCTTAGCTAACATCTTATGTCCATATACTGCTCCCTTGATTTCATATGTATCAGCTGGGTCTGAGATTCTATTGAATAAATCACTTACATGTTCCAGTATTTAATTTTTGTATACCTTATGACTTTGTTCCACTCTTTCATTGTCAGCTTTAGGAAATTCTGCATTTGGTTTATTGGGAATTGGTAATGGTGGTCTGCCATCTGCTGGGGTCTTGGAAAAGGTTCTGGAGAGATTACCTTCAGAAACATTAAATGTGTTTAGAAATTAAAGTTAGTCCACTGAATTCATACTGAGATATAGTCAAGGAATCTATTTCGAGTGAACCAGATGTACTTCATATTGACACCAAGATTTAAGATTAATGCTGTTTTGCTGTAAATCCAGTATACAAACTGATTAAAAACACACTATATCACCCACAAACTTTTACTCAAAAATACATTGATAGCTTGCTAGAGATGGAAAAATTCCCAAAATTTTCCATTTGTAAAATCCACCACAGATACTCTCTTTCACTGTAATGTATATACAGATTTTACTCCTCTATCTGGTGCCAGCAGAGTAGAAGCAGCAAATACAAGTAGATCTTATCTTCTGTGATAAATCACGTACAGTGCTAACTGGTTATATAGTACAGGGTAGATTATTTGTTGATCTTGGCTTCCACTGGTACATGTGCATCTCCTTACTTTTATTACTCTACCCTAAATTATAATTCATCACTGTTTATATATGTAAAATGTCTCCACACACATTTTAAAGGGTCACCTTAATTGCTCATATATTTAATACCCATATGTATTGGCATGTACAGTAGCTATATGCATCCCCATCACTGTGTAATTATATCACTAGTTCAAATCTAGAACAAAAGACAATACATGAAGTTGTGCCTGATTTGCAAGTATGGGAAGCTACAAAAAAGAATAGTGAAAGTTGTTGGGTGAATTTACATTTCTGTTTTTATTTCATGTCTTTAATTTATTTGTCTTATTCCTTTATTGTGACACAGAGATCGTTGATGCTTTATAAATTTGCATTAATGCAAATATTTTATGGTTCTCCAACTGATAAGATTTAATGAAATACTAGATTTCAGTATCTGTAGATTATCTCAAAATGCAAACTCAACATTCATAAAATATTTCTAAAATACATACTTGGCAGAAGACGTGGTGGTAACGATGCACTTGAGGGAATGCTATAATGAAAACAAAGACTGATTAGGATACACAGATGAATTCTGATATAGTACCTCTTAATGTACAGCTATATGAACAGTAGTGTTGTCAAGAAGTTAAGTTTTGCTGTTCCTTTTTTTTACAATCTTCACTATATGTAAACCAGAAATTGCCTTTATTGCAATCCTTTATTCTGGAATTCTTGTAAGCAACTAATATTTACAATACTTCTATTTAAAAAAATGTAGTTTTAGAGCAATAGAGTATTAATATTGATTGTTTCCTGATTGCTTATTTGTACCCTATGACAATCATTAAGTGTTGTACCTCATGATTCTTGACGAATGTATCTTGTCTTTTTATGTACACTGAGACCATATGCACCAAAGACAAATTCCTTGTGTGTCCAATCACACTTGGCCAATAAAGAATTCCATTCCATTCCATTCCATTCCATTCCATTCCATTCCATTCCATTCCATTCCATTCTATTCTATTCTATTCTATTCTATTCTATTCTATTCTATTCTATTCTATTCTATTCTATTCTATTCTATTCTATTCTATTCCATCTAAGGCAAATTTTAATGCTAATAGTATCTTAGGAGCTCATGTCAGAAAGACAAGAGATGTTTTAATGGAATATATTACCATTTCAGTTTTAGGTAATAGACATTCCTTTTATAATAACTGAAATAATTTAGAGACTTGATTGGCAAACAGTTGGTTAAACTTTTTAAAATTTATCCAATTTCCTAAGGATCTGTGCAAAGCCAGGCACAGGATAAAGCCTTTCCACTCCAACAACATTGACTGAAATGACCTCAAAAGAAGGAGAATCGCCACAACATTGTGTCCAGCGGTGGGATTCAAATAATTTAACAACCAATTCTCTGACCTAATGACCGGCTGGGTGGGTGTGGCCATGGTGGGTGTGGCTAGGGGGTGTGACAGGCAGCACTCAGCCTCCTGCACCCCCCTGGAAGCAAAACTGGGCCTCGGGGGGGGATGCGACCTGTTTTGGGCCTAGTAGGCCTTCCTGCAGCCTCCTGGGAGTGAAAACAGGCTGGGGAGGGCATGCCGCACCCCCTGTGCCTTGTTTTGGGCCTAGTAGGCCTCCCTGCAGTCTCCTGGGAGCGAAAATGGGCCGTGGGGGACATGCCACATCCCCTGCACCCCATTTTGGGCCTAGTAGGCCTCCCTGAACTTACCTGGGAGTCAAAATGGGGACTCCTGGAAGGGGCGGGGGGAGGGGTCAGCCAGCAATGTAATCACCGGTTTGCCCGAACCGGCCCAAACTGGCTGAATCCCACCACTGATTGTGTCCCAAATCCCAACCTCAGCCCATCCAGAAAGATATCATGATTGATAGTATCAAAAGTCACTGAAAGCTCGAGAAGGACCATCCTGTTCTCAGTAGAGATCATCCATAAATGCAATAAATTCTGCTTCAATACTATAACTAAATATGTAATCCAACTGAAATAGGTCCAGATGTATTCTGGGCTCTTTGAAGCTGTGTCCTGATCAACTTCTGAATGACTTTCCCTAAAATGGGCAGCTTGGACACAGGACCAAAATTGCCCAATTTCTGGTCCAAAGATTGGGTCCAGCATTGGTTTCTTAAGAAAGGAATGAAAATGAACCACTGCTATGTTCTTAGGCAGAGATGGGATCACCATTTTACTGGGGCAGATGGTACTCTTGATTTCCAAAATAAGAGTATAGCCACTATTTTCAAATTGCTTTTGTTCCAGAGTGAAATTTTATAGTGTGAATAAATATTAAAATTATACTTCCATTGGACACCTTTCAAATGTGCTTTGAAGCTTTTAATACGAGAAGTACAGTAGATCTATGGCTAAAACAAGCATCAAATCCTTTCTATAAAGAACATAGAGGGAGGCTGTATCTTCCTTTCCTGTTCCTATTCCATTCTTTCTCTATGTTCTTTATAGAAATAAGGAATAATTGACAATCTCAGACCAGTGCTAAAACATTTTAATTTGCTTGTTAGTTTTATAAACAAATAATAAATTATTATAGCCTTAGCTATTTGCCTGTGGGATTTCCATTGCAGTGGAACATCTTAAGATTAAAAATCTTAAATATATTATTATGAAAGTTTCTTGTTTCAGACTTCTTAACTATTAAAATGGATACTAATCTAGAGTACTAGCATAGTACATCATTATTAAAAGAATATTATTCATAGAATTAAATGATGAATAATAATTGCAGCATAAGTTAATTGTGTACTTTGGGTTGACGGTTCATTCAACCAACCTTTCTGTGTGTAGATCAGTCTTCATTTTGGGTGGTAAAGGAATTATATTAGACTTAGTGGTTCTGGAAGGAAAGGTGTTGAAGGGCTGAAGTGATGGCTGTGGAACTGGCCTTTGGAGAATATCTAGAGAGAAGAGCAAAAAAACAAAAGAACAAAAACAAAAAACAATTGGCAAAAAAATTCACTGGCTGTGAAAAAGGCCAATTTCATGCTAAGGATCACTAAGAAAGGGGATTGAAAATAAAAATGCTAACACTGTAACACTCTTATCAAATCTATGGTACATCTTCACTTAGAATATTGCTTATGAGTCTGGTAGCCATCTTTAGCTACTCAGAAGGGCAACCAAAATTATCTGAGGGCTCAAAGACCTCCTTCGCAAGAAAAGGCTACAACATGTGGGGCTTTTTAGCTTGGAAAATAGGCAACTGAGAGGAGACATGAGTTAGGGATATAAATAGCATGGAGAACATGAATAGGGAGGATTTGTCACTACTTCAAAACATTTGTCAAAAACCCATACAATAGAGCTGATTGGAAGATGATTTAAAACACACAAAATGAAATACTTCTTCACATCATGCACAGTTAACTTGTGGAAAGAATAACCCCAAATATACTAACTGCCTTTCTTCAATGGTCTTAAAAAGAAATTGGAAAAATGGTGAGAGGTCAGGCTTATTAGGAGCTATTGGTCTTGGAAGGTTCAAGAATAATTCTCACTTAGGGAAGCCTGCGTCCAAATAGAATTTGCATGGGAGCAATGGTAAGAGTGAAGAATATATCCATCTCCTGCTGTTGAACACCCTAAAGGCATCAGGTTTACTATTGTGAAAAACAAAATGCTGAACTAAGCTCGGTTTGCCCTGACCCAGAAGGACTCTTTTTACATTCTTATGCATTCATATGAGCTATATTATATGCTGTAGCAAAATAATTATGCAAGGACAGTAAGTCCTATTCATGCTTTCCATATGAACATCTAATAAGGCTTCTAATAAGCTGAGTCCATATTGCATGGCCACCACGGGCTCCAACTTTGCTCACTAATTTCATATCAAGTGTAGTTTGATAGCATTCCTAGCATACACTATTGTTAGCAATGTACAGTAGTGGCATAATCTTGTAAGTAGTTGAGTGCAAATTGCTTATTTCCCATGGAATGTTTTTTCAATTCCTTCTCCAGAGCTCTTTTTTTTTTCTTGAAAAGTGTTCTTTACTGCTAATATTTAACAGAAAACAGATTCACTGGGTATGACAATAGCAAAGTAAATATAAAACATTACGTACTGTCAGATTCCATCTGAAAGAAATATAACATAAATCAATATTAGTGTTGTCCATTCTTTATTGATTAACTGAATTGGTTTATTTAGAATATCAACATAATCTGTACAAAACTTACAGAAATCAAAATAATGTATCATAGGCATATGTACAGTATGTGCATATCCATCCATCCATCCATGCATACATATGAGGGACATAATAGGAATTATCTTAGAAGAGGAAAGAAATCTTTTAAGGTAGTATCCTATGTTTCTTCTTCCTTCCTTCCTTCCTTCCTTCCTTCCTTCCTTCCTTCCTTCCTTCCTTCCTTCCTTCCTTCCTTCCTTCCTTCCTTCCTTCCTCCCTCCCTCCCTCCCTGCCTGCCTCCCTCCCTCAATAATTGTCATAAAAACCAACAATTTGCCAGAATTGAGACATCAATTCAATAAATCATCACTTCTATAATTAAAATTACATACAGTAGTTTAATTAAGCATAGTTTTAGGTCTAGCTTTGTTTTGCTAAAGGTGATTTTTGAAACGTTTTATTTAGGGACTGAGAAAGAATGGATATTTAAGATCAGTCTTCTTCTTTTTCAAACCCTTTTGGTGTCAAATTGATTGGGACATCATTGTTTTCAAAAGGTAACTGGAGAATGAACAAACACAGTGACCCAAAGTTATTCTGCCTGGATACTATTTCTGTGGAAATATAAGGAAAGATACTTCCATACAGACACCAGCTTTGCCCCAATATGTTCTGAAGCATTTCTACACTACTTTGTTGCCCACTTCACTGGCCTCTATTGTCCCATTTAACTATCACCATTCTCTCCAACTAACCCAGGTGGAAGCATGAAAAATGGCAGCAAGGCAGCCATCTGCTCCAGGGGTGGGTTCCACTTACCTTCCCTACCGGTTCGCATCGCGATGGAAGTGCGCATTTTTCACACGCGCGCCTACCTCACAATGCGCAGAGCATTCTTTGCAGGGCCGCGGTGACCAGAGAACCGGTTCGGGGGGTGTGGACAGCCGGCCATCGCTGCCAGTTCAGCGAGCGGGTGAAAATTTCCACCACCGGTACTGGAGAACCGGTCCGAACCGGCAGCAATCCACCACTGATCTGCTCCCATTCTTACTCTTCCCTCATTGCATCTGCTTATAATGGTGGGGGAAGAAAAGAATACAGGTGTCTCCTATGCATGGTAGCAGCAGAGTCACCCCAGAGGACTCAGGAATTTGGGAGAAAATCACCAAGGTGCTATGGAGCCTTGACTGCAGTGTAGAGGGGCAATCCTGAATAGCAGGAAGATGGGAATCCCTGCCAATTGGAACCCATCTGTCTTCAAGCTCTCAAAGAAACACCACAAAGCTGCCTTTATAGGACTTCCCTTTGTAGAGAGCCGGGGAGAGGGCCTTGATACAGATACAGTATTCAGAAGCTGTTGATTAAACATAAAAGATGGAAATGTTCCTTAAATCCTGGGATGAGAGATAGTACAGGTAGTCCTCGATTTACGACAGTCCATTTAGTGATCATTCAAAGTTACAACAGCACTGAAAAAAGTGACTTATGACCGTTTTCACAGTTGCAATCTTTGTAGCATCGCCATGATTATGCGATCAAAATTCAGATGCTTGTTCAAACTTATGACCGTTGCAGCATCCTAGGGGTCACATGATCAGCTTTTGTAACCTTCTGACAAGCAAAGGGGGAGTCAGATTCACTTAATTTATCAACTACGGTGATTCACTTAACAACTGTGGCAAGAAATGTCATGAAACGGGGCAAAATTCACTTAACAAATGTCTCACTTAACAACAGAAATTTTGGGCTCCATTGTGGTCATAAGTCGAGGACTACCTGTATTAAGTGGAGTCTCAGGAAAATTCCCCTCTGACTGAGGTAGATGAGGGAGGAAAGGAGAAGCACAATCAGACTTGCAAGTTACTCTTATTTTAGCCGTTAAAATATCACTCTTTCCTGATCTGGTCTACTCAGTAATTGTCTTAGCTTGCAATTATATAGGCATTTTCCCCATTGTTGGTATTGATCTCAGGTCAGTCTAGCCCTTGCATGTGGAAGGAGCCTAATGTTTACCAGCTCAGCCAAAACATTTCTATCATCTTCAAGATGGACACCTTCTTCTACTCTCTATACTTGGAGGCATAATTTTGGGATAATAATCTGTTTTTAAATCTTCCACTATTTGGGTAGGAAGCATGTATTAAACGTATTGTTAAAAAAAACCCAGATTGTTAAATGTACTGCTACTAATTTATTCATTAAGTTAACCATATTGGAACGTGGTCTATTAAGGCAGCAAAGAGATCCTATAAACTAGTTCAAGGATTAGTGAGACTCAAATTAGAAAATGTAAAAAAAAAAGACTTGTTAAATTGAGACATTTTCAAAGAGAGAGATTATATATAGATATACTTACTTCTGTCTGTCTTTCAAGCATCTGATTGCTCCTAGAAAACAAGTAAAATTACTAATACTTTCTGCAAGTATTATTTAATTTTTAAAAAACTGTTGATCTGTTTAAAAAAATCAAATAAAAAATAAATCCAAAGTAATGGAATTGCATGATCAGTAACTAACATGGCATTTTGATTCCAAGTAATTTGCTGTTGTTCTAAACAAGGAAAAGTCATTTTGGGCAAAAGAGTACAGTAGTTGCTCTTTCCTTAGGAACCTAACAAGTATGAAATCTTTACTTAGTACCTTGTTTATGCCACATATTCAGAGGGGATATTCAGCAGGTTCTGACCAATTCTGGAGAACCGGTAGCGGAAATTTTGAGTAGTTCGGAGAACCAGTAAATACCGCCTCTGACTGGCCCTGCCCTCATCTATTCTCTGCCTCCCGAGTCCCAGCTGATCGGGAGGAAATGGGGATTTTGCAGTAACCTTCCCCTGGAGTGGGGTGGGAATGGAGATTTTACAGTAGCCTTCCCCCTGCCATGCCCACCAAGCCACGCTCACAGAACCGGTAGTAAAAAAAATTGAATCCCACCACTGCACATATTAAACCAAAATCAACCAAAGCAATTATGGTTTAATATGCAGTATGAACTGGACATTGTGGTTTGCAAACTATGCTCTATAACTTAGTGATGGTCAATTAAATAGAGTATGGTGAAAGAAACCATGCTTTAATATGTTACACATACTCAATTTTTGCCTATACATTAGTATGTATACAAGTAGCCGGTCCAACATTGCAGATTAATTTTTCAATATATACCAGAGGAATCCCTATACAGATAGTCCTTAACTTACATCAGTTTGTTTAGTGACCGTTTGAAGTTACAACGGCACTGAAAAAAGTGACTTATGGCCATTTTTAACACTTGCGACCGTTACAGCATCCCCATGGTCACATGATCAAAATTCAGATGCTTGGCAATGTCAAGTGAGGGGATCGAGATTGACATTACATTCGGGTTAATGTCAGGGTTCCAAGTAACATCCCCAACAAAGTAAGACTCCGAGGCAGGCATTTCCTCAAAGTTCCATTTTATTAGAGATGTCATATTGGCACATCTGGGAAAACCCGAATCTGAAGTCTCCCAGGTTTTTCCCACCCAAAGGAAAGTCAAAGTCCCTTCCCCTGCACCCACATGTCCAATCCTACAGGGTCCAATCAGGTCACCATCCTAACTGGAGTTGTTTTCCAGTCACGCCTCTCCAGGTGCAGTCTGAACGTCCTTGACTCCCAGTGAAAGAATGTTGTTATGGCTATACATCACACCCCGCCGCCATCCAACCCCCACTCCCAGTTCCCACAGCATGCCCATCCACCAAGTATGGCAGCCCTGAAGATCCAAAGAAAAAGATGGGCTCCAGGGCTGACAGGCAACTGATTCATATTTATGACATTTCTGGGGTCCTGTGATCACCTTTTAGGACCTTCTAACAAGCAAAGTCAATGGGAAAACTAGATTCACTTAGCAACTATATTACTAATTTAACAACTGCAACAACAAGTGTGTCAAGAAAGGCTGTAAAATGGGGCAAAACTCAACAAATGTCTTATTTAGCAACAGAAACTTGGGGCTCAATTCTGGTCATAAATTCTCAATTCTTGTAGTCTAGTCAAGAACTAAAGGACTCCTCTTGACAGGTAAATTGCAGAGAAATCTAAACACTCATGGAGATTTAAAGGGAAGCACTGTTTGCAAAGACTAGCCAAGGAACCTTTGTCCTGTCTCTGCTCCTCTCTTAACTCAGAGTTGCCTCAAACTGTGATGATTGCCATATAAATTTAACACTAATAATAAATTAACACCACTGACAATGCTACTACCCTTCAGAAAGACCTTGACTATGTATCAGAATGGTCAAACAAGTGGCAACTTCAAATATCAATCAACAAATGCTCTGTCTTACACTTTGGCAAAAAGAATCCGAACACAAAATACAAGCTTGGAGGACACGACCTTGTAGACGACCCTCATTCTGTCAAGGATCTTGGAGTACTCATATCTAATGATCTAAGTGCCAAAGCCCACTGTAACAACATTGCCAAAAAGGCACTAAGAGTAGTCAACTTAATCCTGCGTAGCTTCTTCTCTGGCAACATTACACTGCTAACTAGAGCATACAAAACGTTCGCTAGACCAATTCTCGAATACAGCTCACCTGTCTGG
>QLTV01004086.1:1157872-1175496 GCA_003457575.1 Thermophis baileyi
GTGTGTGTAGATAAATGCTTTCTTTTGAGAGTAGGCAACAGAATTTCATTTTTAATGTGTCAGTGTGCCCACAGTAAAAAAAAAATGACAATAAAGGTTATCTATATAGTTCAGTTTTTACCACTGCAGCATATTTCACACTTTAAAAAAATCCTTAATGCTTAGGAGATGTACATGAAGAATGAACAACTTCTTACCCTTATAGCTCAGTGCCAGTTCCCTCTGTAAGCTTCTTTTGAGGTTAGACTCCAGAAAATAGACTTGTCTAGATTCATGTAGAAATAGCCCGAGTAGAGGGATTTGAAACTGGGCTAATTTTTCTTATGACAAGTGTTTGCATTTATCAACTTAATTATTGTCTTAAATTGAGTTTTATTGGGGAACCTTTAGCTTATTGATTTTGCAACCTGGAAGATACATGTTGCTGTAGCTTTTCAAGCTAATTTTTGCTAGCAATCTAGATTCAGACTTTCAAAAAAAAAAATCAAGCAACTTCTACAAGACTTGATAAATTGGGGATTCATAAACTATTCATCCTGTCAAAGTACCCATATGACTATATGGATTTAAACCATCACAGAGCTTCCTCCCAAGCCTGGATTAATGCTCTACCCTTGACAATACTACAGAGAAAAATACAACATTCCCGTCAGAACTTCATTTGAACTTCAAGAAATTGGCTCTCTAACCCACACATCACTTCATTGTTCTCTTTCATTCCATATGGTTTTGATCAAAGGTTCCATCATATGTTGTATGAAATCTTGTACACTAAGACCATTACCCATCTATCTATTTATCTCCATTCGATTAGACAAAGGTCTTATCATGGTTTAAAACAGTAGTGAAAAAAAATAGTAAGGCACATTTGTAGAAAATCCTCATCAGCAGATTGACACAACTACATTGAAGCTTAGATGACTAAAAGAAGAAAACAGTCTTGTCACTTACTCTCTTCAGCCCAATCAATGTTACCACATGTATTCAGAATTCAAAGTCAAGTCATCTAAAGGATTGCATAATTCAGTCTTGGTGAGTAAACACAGTTGCCCATACCACACACCCAACATTTTTTTTCCAATCATATAAGTCAACAAAAAGAACTCAGCATTCAAGGATTCAAATCATTTTAGGCTGATACCACATATAACAACAACACAACCAATTCTAGAATTTTCAGTTGGGGAAAGAAGCAATCCTGTTCAAAATGCAAAGGGGAAAAAAAGCAATACAAATGCAGCATTAGCAATACAAATTAAAAACAGCAAAAGGGGTTTTATACTGTGGCTTGGCATTGATTGATTGATTGATTGATTGATTGATTGATTGATCGATCGATCGATCGATCGATCCATCCATCCATCCATCCATCCATCCATCCATCCATCCATCCATCCATCCAACCATCGATCGATCGATCGATCGATCGATCGATCGATCCATCCATCCATCCATCCATCCATCCATCCATCCATCCATCCATCCATCCATCCATCCATCCATCCATCCATCCATCCATCTCCATAAATGATTTATACAAAGGGATAGAAGGGGAACTCATCAAATTTGCAGATGACACCAATCTGGGGGGAATAGCTAACACTTTAGGACAGAGGGTCAAGATCCAGAAGAATCTCAACAGACTTGATCACTGGGCCCTATCCAACTAAATTCAGTAGTGAGAAATTAAGGTTTTACACTTAAGCAAAAAAATAAAATAAAAGGCACAGGTCTGAAGTAACTGTGAGAGGATCTAGAATTCCTAGTACACAATCACTTAAGCATGAGCCAGCAGTATGCTGCAGCTGCCAAAAATGCCAATGCAGTCCTAGGCTGTATCTACAGAATCAGGGCATCAAGATCACACAAAGTGTTAGTATCCCTTTATACTGCTTTGGTAAGACACACTTGGAATACTTTGTCCAGTTTTGGTCACATGATGGGGATCCGGTGATCATAGAAGTAACGGCCATTTCTACCGGTAGTAGAAATGGCCCAGAAAGATGGCAATGGAAAACAGTCTCCTACTACCAATAAGAAAAGGCGGAATGAACTTTGTGGCTAGATGACTAACAAACATACAAGCCACAAAAGAGCAGAGGGAGAGAGGGAATTAAAACAAAAACCTATACACCCACTGCATCCTGTTGCATGTTCTTACCAGATTGGCAATCTCGCTCTTTTCTGCTCTTACCGGAGAGAAAGCCACCATCCAACAGTGTATCAAACAAAAGTCAGATAATGTAGAATTCACATTACTGGGCCTTCACCCGATCAGCAAGACAATGTGGTTATGCAAAAGAAAACCTGTGTTGTTTCTACTTGCATTTCCTGCCTTGCAAAAGTCACTTGGCCTCACTGAGGCTTTTTAAAAAGCAAAAAGATTTTTGAGATTGGAGAGACTGATGAGAAGCAACAATTTTAGAAAGTTGCCTCTGTTAGGGTTACAAGAGCCCAGACATGTGGGGAATCCAAATCAAGGGTTTATATCAGAAGAATGGCAAAGGAGGGATGTGCTTTTGATTTTCCTGGTTCCTGGAGAGAAACAACATAATCTCTCCTCTAGCAAGATCAATAGTGGCCATGTTCTTTTCCCACTACCTTCCCATCCCTTTTCTCTTACATTGTGTCTCTCATTTCATTTCTCAACATTTCTACTGCCCCTGAGGGGGAAAATCTAGGAGATTTATAACATGATAACTTATATCATGCCCAGCTGCTATGTGTTTTTACAGTATGTTATTTTATATTATGTGTTTTATCTTTTTATTTGTTTTATTGTAAGTCATCTGGTGTCATATAAAAGTGAGGTGGGTGGTTATATAAATCAAGTAAGTACGCACACACACACACACACACATATACACACACACACTATAAAGCAAATGATAAGATATTTTCCCCCAATAGGGCACATTTCATAAATCACTATTGTTCAAGGCAGACTTGATAGCACCACAGCAACGGCTGGATGAAGTTGAAAATTGATATAAGTCCCTGGTGAGGAAGCTGCCAGGATCAACCACTTACTGAATCCAAGCAGAGGTTCTCTGAATTTTTGGAGTGGCCGGATAGACTTCAGTGGTCTAATGAAAGAGCCCACAATGCTTTTTGAACAGTTCAGTAGCTTTTTTTCAGAACTTTAATACTTAAACTTGAAAACTGCACATAGAATACGATTCCTCACCAATGCTAATTAAAAGCATGATCTGGCAAAATTTTAGAATCAGCAGATTTCAACGAGAGGCAACTCACTTAACATTCTAAAGTTAAAACACACAAAAACAGAAATCTCAATGGGGAAGTTTCTCCTCCTTCCTCCAGTTCCTCTATTCTCTACTTCCTTTCTTTTTGTATGTCTGCAGATTTTGGTATGGGGGAAAGAGCGAAGATAAGGAAACAAAGCAGGGGTGGGTTCCAACTTACCTCGCTGCCGGTTCGCTCCCTCCCGTGCCACGTGGGCGCGCCTCGTGGGCGCGCGCATGCACAGTAACAAAAAATCCCCAAAAAATAAATAAAACAAACAAACAAAGAAAGCCAAAAAAAGAGAGATGGCAACCACATGCACAGTGCCAGAAGTCGGCTTCTGCACATGTTCAGAAGGAAAAAATAAATAAAAAAAATCGAAAAAAATTAAAAAAAAAAAAGATGGCAGCCCCCACGGACCGGCACCGACCGATCCGGTTTGGTGATGTCATTGTGACATCACCAGCGGGTCGCTACTGGTTCTGGCGAACCGGTCCAAACCGGGAGGAACCTACCCCTGAAACAAAGGCTTAAGTGTTTACATCCTAACTACGCTACCACTTACAATACTGCTATAAGGCAGTATTGGCACATAAAAATTAATTAAACAGCCATTATAAAAACATGTAAAAAGATAAAAAAACCATAGTAATAAACATCATAAAAACCAAAGTACTAAAAATGACCTCCTCAGCCATGGAGCCATCAAGATAAATCTCTGATTCATGGGAGCCCCAGGCCTAGCAGTATAACCAGTGTTTTGAAAAATCAAAAGCAATGGGACCAGTCTAATTTAAAAGAAAGGATATTCTATAAGGCAGGCACCATAGCAAAGAAGGCACATCTTCTGGGACCCACCAAATTTAGGTTCCCTAGCTAATGGTATCCATAGCATGCCTTCTTTGTGAGATCTAATGGGGCAGGCTGATGTCACCTGGCTTCCTTAGGCACAGAAATTTCAGATTCTACCTCTTGGATTAGTAACTACTCAGTTCCTAGCTCTCCATGCTTCAGGACCTTGCAATTGTTTGTTTTCCTGCCCTCCAGATAGCCTGACTTTGGAACTTCATTTCCTAAGAGAAGCTGGGAGAAACATCTATCTAGTAGTTGCCATCCATCCAGCCATTTAGCAGTTTCCCAGTAGAGAAACCAAGACATCCTAAGTCAACAACAATATGCTCACCTGGGCTTGGGAACTAAGTAGGAACAGTGATTAATACTTGGACAGGAGATCATAGAGAACTTCAGGATTGGAGGCAAAACCATGAAGTTGAAAAAGAACCCTATTGTTGCAAAAACAACAACAACAACAACCACAACCTACAAGGATGTGTCTAAGAAGGCAAGAGCGGTTAAGCTCAACTTAATGAAGACTCAACTCCAAGACTTTTCATGGGCACTAGCCTTTTCAAGGCTACTTGAAGCATGAACTTTCCACTTCTGAGTAGTTTCCTTATAGAAAATTGTATTTTTTTTTAACTTAAATCAATTTTTAGTCTCAATGTCAGGGTTCCAAGTAATACCCCCAACAGAAGTAAAACTGCAAGACAGGCATCTTCCTCAAAGTTCCATTTTATTAGAGATGTCATATTGGCACATCTTGGAAAACCCGAATCTGAAAGGCCCCCGGGTTTTCCCCACCCAAAGGAAAGTCAAAGTCCCTTCCCCTGTACCCACATGTCCATCACATGGTCCAATCAGGTACCAACAACTGGAGTTGTTTCCCAGTCACGCCTCTCCAGGTGCAGGCTGAACGTCCTTGACTCCCAGGAAAAAGAATGTTGTAATGGCTATACATCTCACCTTGTCTCCATCCAACCCCCCCCCTCCCGTTTCCCACAGCATGCCCATCCACCGAGTGTGGCAGCCCTGAAGATCCAAAGTAAAAGATGGCCTCCAGGGCTGACACTCTGCTATTTTGATTGAAAAAAGAATGGTTTATAATATGTTTGTATATATAGCAATCAGCCTTAAAATTGATAATCAAGATACTGAAATATTGAATAGTATTTGCCTTTAAAATCATGTAAAACTAAAGGAACCACCATTTTTTTTAAAAAAAAAGCCACAGATCAGCATTTGGTAGAATCATGATAAAGACCTTGAAAAAGATATTCAGATGCTGGGATGTGTTTATACCTATAAAGATCAGAATCATGCAAACAATACTTTTCCTGTGAAATTCTGTGCAATTAAAAATTAGAGTTTGAAACAGTAAAATAGAAAGAATTCTGATTGCTTTTGAACTTTGGTGTTGAAAAAATCATAGCACAAATCAATTCAGAGTTCTCATTTGACATGCAATGACCAAGCTGAAATTATTATATGTTTGATACATTATTCAAAGACCTAACTCTCTGGAGAAGTTCATAATGGCAAGAAGGGTGGCATGAAAAAGAAAAGGCACAACCAGCAGCAAGGTGGTTGGATTCCATGTTGGATGATCTAATAGCAATAGCAGTTAGACTTATATACCGCTTCATAGTGCTTTACAGCCCTCTCTAAGCGGTTTACAGAGTCAGCATATCCTGGAGAAAATTCATCTATGTGGTCACTAAGAGTCAACATTGACTTAATGGCACATAAGCAATATAGTATAAGTCTTGTGACACATGTGTATGCATATAAACGTGTAAGAAAGGGAAGGAAGGATGCTGACACCACATGTAGCATTAGCACATATTTTGTTTAAACCACAGCTTGTTAAGTAATCCAAAGCTGAGTTATAGCTCTGTGTCACATATCACACCTGATAAATTGCAAGAGTTATATAAAGTTTAAACAAAAACCAAACAAACCATATTATTGGCTTAGTACAATGGATTAATTCAGCCAGTACATGTATATATAAGATGTGAATGAATGAATATGGTAAATCGGATAATAACATTTGATTGGAATTGTATATGACTCTCATTGCTTGTTATTAACTCATCTACTTTTCTTGTGTGATATGGAGTGACAAATTTATACTCATTGGTCTTGACAAACATGTAAGTGGATGGATGGGTGGACAGATGCATAGTAATGTGCAATAAAGTGAAATATAAGAACATTTGAATGTTCTGTATTCCAACTGAATACAATTTAAAAACATTTTCAGAGTTCTTATCATTAGGTATTTAAAATTAATGGAGCAATAGGAGATATGTATCTGCAGTGTATTAGCCACGCACACACATACAAAATCGACCAAGTGGATATTAACTTAAACAATATTTTTAAAAAAACCCCTCCTAGCAAACAGTGGAAGCAACCATTAAAGTTGGTTTCTGAAACTTCTGCTTGCAGAAAAAGCAATAAAACTAAATTTAGCAGAGATGTCAATAGCAACAGATAGATTTCAACAAATCTCATGAACAGTAAACAAAAACCTAAGTGGCAATTGGTTTGGGACTTTTTTTTCCCCTTAAACAAATAAAACAACATAGTTTTTATATTTAGCAACCTGAATGAACAACAGCGACACTATTTGTAAGGCCTGACACAATGCACTCTTTTGCATTTGTCATTCTCTTTGACTTAGTTCATGCATGTTAATCAAATCCCACAGCATATTTGTGGCACAAGTATGACTCTCAGGTGCTATGTTTTCTATTTTGGGCAGACACCAACAAAGCTTTCTCAGTGCTTTTTTTTTTTCCATTATCTAAAGCAATCTGAGCCTCTGATTGGTCAGTCTGAATAATTCCTGTATAAGGCCTATGAAAAACAGTAATTCTTTCTCAATTACGAGACCAACATTTTTCCTCCTACTCTTAACATTGCCATTGTCAAGATGTTTGAGAAAAAAAGCAAAAGAACTATAAATGGGAGGAAAAAAACTCGAAAAGTACTATGTGGGTGGTAATAAAAGAAGGTGATATTGTGTGTTGCAAAACACGTGATCTTGAAGCTATTTCAGATAGTAAAGCCGAGACAGGAAAACACATGCTACTGAAAGGAAAAACCATATCAAAATATTGCAGAAAAGATCAAGCAAGCGTTCTTGTACTACAGCACTCCACATCCTGGAGCCCTCGATATATTTTGTTACTAAAGGTTTCACAATTCTGACCCAGAAGGATTCTGTCTAGGATGCCTGAACAGTTCTGGGATATATTTGGAGCAGCCAGGAACAATTATGACATATTTCAGAAATTGGAATTCTACACAGTGTTGCATTTATACCAAAATATTATTTATATTCCCTAAATGTACCGAAATAACCTCAATAAATTGTTGCATGCATTTGCAAAGATCCCATAGCAATATTTCAGGTTTTAAAAAATGCATGTAGTAGAACTTCAATACAACTACACCACTTCTAAAGCAATTAAAGAAGGACAATAATAGTGTCAGAATGATTTAGATATTTTTTTTAAAAAAAGCCATAAGCCTGTGAGTCAAAATATCAATGGATTATGTAATTTATATATTCATACCAATTGCCTACCATAGAATACAGGAATGAATGTTTTTTGCTTGATAACAATTAAATTTTAGATACGCATTCTTACAAACCCAAACATGTTGCTCCCTTTTGGGGTAATAAGTGGTGTTATACACAGCACTGAAGAAAGAAGTAGTAAACAGAACACATTAAAGGAAGCAGATAATAAAATGAAGCATCACTAAATCTAGTTTATACCAACACAATTGATTTCTCTCCATACATCTCTATCCTTCCCTGATGTGAAAAGTAAAAAAAAAAAATGTGAAAGTTTTAGATGTTTCTGACATTTCTTGCAATATAATCGAAATCGGAGCTTTAGGGCCAGCTTTATATAAGGAAGAAAAAAGGATACTATATTCGGCTATAAAAAATTGAAGTAGTTTTGCACCTTATCATTATTTCTATTTCTTTCTACATTTAATTCTATAATAAGGGTTAGAAAATGATAATGGCATCAATGGCATCTAATTCAACTTCTTTATGGTCCCATAGTAATTTGGACAAAAAAGTGGCCATGACTTATTCTTACCGATTTGAATGAAATCTGAATCCAACACAACTTAGATTCTACCCAAGTTCTTTACTTTAGGTATACTTATTTATAAATAAATAAACTCAGTTTGGATTCTGACCAAGTTGTTTAAATCAGAAAAGGTTGTATTGGTTGTATCTATTCCTCAAGTAGATTCCAGTAGTATTTCCTGTTTGGGCCAACAATTGCTGTATCTTTCAGAAATAGGTTTCTGCCCTAATCTCTACATCATCACGGAAAAGAAATTAATTTTATCTGATCCAGGACAAGACAATTTGAGCCGGGGAGAGGGGGAGGGAAGCCTCTAGTGAGCATAAGCAGAACTTGTGTTCAAGGAATTAGTTTTCCTAATTGTATTTGTGATGGTTTTCTTTTCCACATATTTAGCATCAACTTACTGGTGACAGAATCAGATTTTAAAATGCATGTGATTTACTTACGGAACTTTTAGCTTTGGAAACTTCTGAATATCATTTTCAGACATGTTCTGAAACAAAAAAAGCAGCATGCTATAATTAGGCACGTGCCATCGTTTTGGTTACTGAGTATGCTTATTATAAAATAAAAATAGAATTGCAATGGTCACATGAGAGTGATATTTGCTTAAATGTAACTTGCGTCACATGCTGTTTCCTCATCCCTTCATCTTCTTCCCTAATTATTCACCAATACCTCTTTGTTTTTATTAGCTTACTTATTATTCAGCAATAATGATTGATTGATTGACTGATTGCATACCCAAAGAAATTAAATCTTTTGACATATCTTTCTGAAAATTGTAGCAAGGTTTAAATGATGTTCCTGGACTTTCTAGAGAATTGGATTCATCTTCTTCCCTAATTATTCACCAATACCTCTTTGTTTTTATTAGCTTACTTATTATTCAGCAATAATGATTGATTGATTGACTGATTGCATACCCAAAGAAATTAAATCTTTTGACATATCTTTCTGAAAATTGTAGCAAGGTTTAAATGATGTTCCTGGACTTTCTAGAGAATTGGATTAAATAATCCTTATGTTCAATTCGAACTCTATATTCTGTAAGTCTATAAAAGTATTGAAAAACTTACCAGAAATCTTTGTCCAGTTATGTTAAGTTTCCTAACAACTTTCTCGCAATCCTTGAAGTTTAACTGTAAATGAAAATAAACTTTATTAATGATAAGAGCACTTGTAAAAATCATTGTTAGCCTGCCATCCTCTACTCATATTTTTGGGGAGTAAATGCCATCAAATTCAGAAGTTATGCACAATTTTGCATTGTTAAGCTTGTTCTGTTAATAATTACAAGCATATTTGTAACCAGATTTAAAATGTCTGAATAAAACATAACTGATTTATGGCTGAAAATTAGACATGCTTCTTCAGAAATATCACTAACTTGAGTGGGAATTATGACTCCAGGATTGTTTCTATAATGATAGCAGTCAGGTATAGTATTCAAGACTGTTTCATCATCATGAACTGAAAGCCTAAAGACACAATTTGTCAGAGCTTTCAAATGCAGATATAACCTGATTTTTTAAGTGTTTTTATTTTAAAAAAATAAACAATAGCAGAAGAGATCGTGTAATTTTAGCTCTAAGATGTAACTACTCACAGTGAGAAGAGTGCTATAAGATTTTTTTTATTGCCATTTAAGCATCAGTTCAGTGAAATGTGTCTTCTGTACAGCTTCACACCTTGCACAATTTCACAACTTATTTAGCCTTAGAAAGCCCCTATTAATGTATTTGCTTTTCTATTTGATTGGTTTGTTTTCATCTAAAAGAGCAGGTGGAAGAGGGCTTTTGCCCAGCTTTGGCTAATGTTCAGTCAGGATGCTCCAACAAAGATAATTTTCACCTTGAATCTGGATTACTGCAAGGCATTCTATGTGGATCTGCCTTTGGAGACAACTCACAGCTGATACAGAATGCAAATGCTAAACCACTGGCAAGGCCAGCTTGCTAATGCAGAGTTATTAAAGTATCACTTATAAAGTTGCAAATGACATAACACTCAGATATATCAGGAACCAACCACTTTTCATATGAATGAGTCTACCCATCATGTCCGAATATCTAGTGAGGGCTTGCTGAGCTTCCTATCCCCTTAAGAGGTACACCCAATGTGGGCCAGGAAGCAGTTTTTTTCAGTAATATCTCTAAAGCAGTATTTTTCAACTTGGCAATTTTAAGATGTGTGGACTTCAACTCCCAGAATTCCTTAGCTAGCATTTGCCCCATGCTTCCCGGTTCTCCCTAAGGCAATTAAAAACTGTCCTATTCTGATATGCCTTTGACTTTGAATAATAGTGGAGTTCATTATATTAATTGGTATACTAATTCATATTGTAATTTGTTTAGTTTGTGTCGTCTTGTTTTCCTTGCTGTACACTATCCAGAGTTTGATGGCAAAAGTTTACAAATATTGATAATATTTTTAATGGTTTCTCCTGTGCATAGCCATTATCTAACCACCCAAAAGCAAATCTGAGTGCAGAACAGTCTCGTTAGGCCATTGCTAGTGTCTGCGATTTCAACCTGAGGAGATGCGTCACACTACAGAGGCAACATAATTCTTCTCACTGAAGTGAAGAAATAACTAGAAGTATAATACTTTACATTGTCTTAAAGCTTTCTTCAGGAATCCCACGAGCAAAAAGAGTGTTTTGCACATGCATCAAGAGATTGACATTCATCCACAAAAATTTCTTCCACCAGTGGGAATTGCTGGATGATGCTTTTAATTGAAACAATGTGGCTACATAAGTTTGGTTAAGAAAGGGCTTGCTGGGGGGAAAAATCCCTCTCTTAAATTTTGAAGAACTTTTGTTCTCATTATGTTAATTGGATATGTTAAGAGTGGACGGGAAGCTCAGACAAACAGTATATAAACCAAGACATAAAAACAATGTTCTGTTTTTTTTTTCTAAATTTAAGTTCAATTTTCAATGAGTTCAGTACATTTCATTACAGGTTACATTATATTCATTACGGTGAACACTGAATTCATGAGAGTTTCCTGACTGACTGAAATCTCTCTTCTTGAACCAAAACATAGAACATCTCACTCATATCCTTGTTGAGATTTTCTTCCAGCAGCATACATCTTAGCCAGAGGAATAAAACGGATCCCTACTTAGTGATCATAAATACATACAACAGTTCTCAATACAAAATCAGAGTCCCACCCTCTAGCAAGATAGTAACTAAAGCATAATCCTTACACAATCTCACCTTGAAGAATGGTCCAGAAAGGTTTTTGAGTCCTCAACACTACTATAAAAATAAAAGACTAAGAGAAGTCCCCCATGTCAGAAGTCAAATATAGGTGGCAAGATAGGTATGGCATAGGTCAATCAAGCAGTTTAGCTTTCAAAATTATTTTAGAAAATACAAAAATAATAAATATCTTGATATTCCTAAATAATAATATCATTCAGGAATCAAGTAACACTGATACTACCCACCAAAAGGCTTCATCTAACTCACCGGTGTCAAATTTGCTGTGTCACGTTGCCGTCACATTACATTTCGTGATGTTTTTCCCATTCACGGAACTGGGGTGGGCGTGGCCTGCACATGACGCATCCAGCCCACGGGCCACCAGTTTGACACCCCTGATCTAATTGGTAAATTTGACACAGGCTGGTAGTCCAAAACAGTTATTACGAAGACAGCTTTTATATTTTAATTTAAGGCAATTAGATTGATTGAATCGACCTCTGTCTGTAAGGACTGAACATGTTGCTCAAGTTGAAAAGTACTGAAAAGTAGTACCAAGAAAAGGACATCCAAGGAAACTACTTCTTTACAGTTATACAGGAGATGATCTAGCACTAGAGAAAACAACAATTACAAGAAGAAAAGACTAAGATGGGTTTGCAATAACTTTCCACATTGTTAGTTAGTTATAGATAGGACTGCAGAAAAAACAATTGAAACCAGCCTGCCTTCCATTGAGGATCTGTATACTGCATGGACCAGAAAGAGGGCTGAGAAAATATTTACAGACCCCTCACATCCTTGACATAAACTGTTTCAATTTCTCCCCTCAGGCCGTCACTGTAAGGCATTGAATGTCAAAACAACTAGACACAAAGATAGTTTTCCCCTCGTGCCATTACTCTGCTGAACACCTAATTCCCACAGCACTGTCTTAGGCCTAAATATATTTACCGATGTAGTAGGCTATACTGTTATTATCATTATCATCTCATCTTTCTCATCTTTTCTACTACCTTTTCCTATTGGTATCTTATGATTTATCACTTGTTGTGGTATCTTATGATCAATGATTGTAACTATGACCTATGATCTATGATCTATCACTTTGTTACTTGTATGTACACTGTGAGCTTATACACCAGAGACAAATTCTTTGTGTGTCCAATCACACTTGGCCAATAAAGAATATTCTATTCCATTTTATTGCTGATTGCACGATCAACCACTAAATTGAAAATATGGCAAGTAAAGCTACAGGAAGGCCAAAAGTTGAATAGGACTTTGCATAGCAACCCACTGCTGATCAGTTCAGAATTCTCTAATGCTTTAAAGATCAATGTGCTGAAAAGGTCAGGCCCTAATTTGACCTGATGCTAAATTAGCATGGGTGGCATTCGAATTAGCATGGGTGGCATTCAAATTTCTAGGTTCTATCATATCTCAAGACCTAAAGTAGTCACCTAACATCAAAAATGTCATCAAAAAAGCACAACAAAGAATGTTCTTTCTGCGCCAACTCAGGAAGCTCAAACTGCCCAAGGAGCTGTTGACACAGTTCTACAGAGGAATTATTGAGTCTGTCATCTGCACCTCTATAACTGTCTGGTTTGGTTCTGCAACCCAACAAGACAGACACAGACTTCAGAGGATAATCAGAACTGCAGAAAAAACAATTACTGCCAACCTGCCTTCCATTGAGGACCTGTATACTGCACGAGTCAAAAAGAGGGCCGTGAAAATATTTACCAACCCCTCGCATCCTGGACATAAATAGTTTCAACTCCTACCCTCAAAACGATGCTATAGAGCACTGAACAACAGAAAAACTAGACACAAGAACAGTTTTTTCATGAACGCCATCACTCTGCTAAAAAAATAATTCCCTCACCACTGTCAAACTATTCACTAAGGCTGCATTACTATTACTATTAGTCTTCTCATCGTTCCTATCACCCATCTCCTCCCACTTCTGACTGTATGACTGTAACTTTGTTGCTTGTATCCTTACGATTTATATTAATATTGATTGTTTCCTGATTGCTTATTTGTACCCTATGACAATCATTAAGTGTTGTACCTCATGATTCTTGACGAATGTATCTTGTCTTTTATGTACACTGAGAGCATATGCACCAAAGACAAATTCCTTGTGTGTCCAATCACACTTGGCCAATAAAGAATTCTATTCTATTCTATTCGGGCATCCCACTTTCAAAAATATTTGAACTATAAGATTTGCACCCCACAACAAACAACTTCTCTATTTCTAGCAATCCACTCTGCTGAAAAGTAGAGCATATATCCATAAAAATAAATTCCTTATATCAGTCTCCATCTGGGAGTCAAAAGCTCCCAGTCATACTTTACATTCCTATTAGGAAAAGAGTGAGAATCCAGATGCATAAAGTTATATATGTGGAAAGGACTCCACCTAGGCAGAGCCATTTGGGGTAATTGACCCAAGGGACATGGGAAGAAGTTTTTGTTTATGAAGTGCAAGACAGTGTTGTCATAAAAGAAGTGCTCACTGGTGCTTTAAAAAGTGTAAACAGAGCACTAGAAATAAATTAGTCAATGCCTGTGTAATTTTGGTTTTGGTTTTGGAATCACATTTACAGTATTTACTGACAGAAAGATAAAGCTCTTTCGTCAGAAAAGTATTTACAAATTCTGGAAAGGAGGGGGAAGAGGTTGAGATCATCCTAAATTCTGCTGAAGAAGAGTACTGTAGAAGAATCTGTTCAAAACGAAGGAACAGCCAAGTGCAGTTGATAACAGAGCTTGTTTCTGGAAAAACTGGAGGCCTTGAAAATTAGCAAATCACCAGCTGCTCATTTGATTAATTTAACATTAGTAAACACCAATACAAGACTCTTGTCTGAATCCTGGATGTATTTTGGATACAGTGACCAGATATCCTTCATTACAAAGAACAGTCCTTTATTTCAGAACGCTGACTTTTAGATTTGTTTTTGTTTTATTTTCTTGGTCTTGCTCTTGGATTGTCCTTTGTAAGGCAAAGTTACGGTATAAATATAAACAATTGATTTTTTTATGCTTATGAATCACTTTCATATTTGTTCCCTTTTTAAGATTTGTCCTTTGTTTTTTTTCCAAGAAAATATGGTCACTGTAATTTTTTTCAAGAAAATATGGTCACTGGAAGAAGCTAATGGAGCATATGCTATTTTCAGAAGTTTCCAAGCTCAATCCCCACCACCTCCAGGTAAAGAAGCAGGTAAGAGAAGGAAGAGAAGGAAGATGAGATCCATCACCTATTAATATTATCAACTCATACTGTAATGGAGAACCACATGAAAGAAATGTGTAAATCAAGCTCTTTCAGCAAACACAATATTTTGTGGCTTTGTGTAATATTTGGTGTGTAATCTTTTGTGCAAAATTAGAATGTGCAAAACCAGATATTTTGTGCAAAAGCTGGTTGTCTGCTGAGATTTTTTCATAAAAAGAGTATAGACCACAAGTCTGTAAAGGCAATGCAAGGGTATATCTGGCAAACACAAAAGCAATTAGTTAAAAATAAAAAAAAGAACAACAAGAAGAAATCCATCGTCAAGTTTTACAAAGGGCATAATCTGTACATTCATTTGAACTACACAGAATTGTAGTCTGTTGCTGGACCACTGCAAAGTTGTCACTCGAGCTTGATTTATTATTGACTATTGCCTGGGGGTATAATAAAGCTGAAAGAGACTAATTGAATCTGTCAAGGCTAGAAGACCTGTAAGTCCAAGGTAGTGTAATTGTCAGTGCTCCTGCTGTCTCCACTCCGCTCTAATGAAGTCTGCCACTTGGTTTAACTTCTCTCTGACTCCTAACATGGTATTCATCTGTGAAAGCACATTGCTATGAGTTGTAGGAAAAATAAATTAAGTTGTCGTAGCCACATAGTGCAGTCAAGGCAGGAAGTTCTGTGTCTCCTGAAAGCTACATCAAGCTGAGCCTGAACTATTGGCCCTAATACTGCGGGGTTACTATTTGGGGTGTCTATGTAGCACCTAGTCACTTATCATAGTTAACATGGTATTAAAGAGAGAGTGATTGACATAAAGGGATGGAAAAATAGGAGGAAATTTAGTGAGACCACAAACTATTTCTAGAATTAAACTGTTTTTAATGCTGCCCACTGTTGGCTCTAAAAGCCATGTTCAAAGCTCTGCAGTACACTACACAATCTATGCACACTGTAATTCAATTTGGGGGAAGGGGAGATGGCATTTTATGGCAAACACAAGCAGCATTCCACATTTGCTACACTGAGAGCATCAGTGTGTGATCATAAGAGTGTCCTCTTCCTGGCTCTTTGCAATTTGGTTCTTATCCTTCTTCCAATAGTTATAAAGCTAAAACACCAGCCTATGCAAGAAAGCCTTCTCAGAGAACTTTAGAAAGCACAACCAAAGGCTTCTTTTTCTTGCCGGGCATTAATGGTGAGAAATGTGTCTTTTGCTTTAAAGCCTTTAATTATGGCCCTCCAAATCAGCTAAGCTTCAAGCTTTGCTTTTAGGCAGAAATGCTGCCTCTCTCTCTGAAGAATGTGTAGGCCAAGAAAGAAAGAAAGAAAAAAGAATTAGCCTTGCCTTCAAGGCCTAGATAGATTTAGATCATGATACAAATTGGATGTAAATAATCTGGCCCCTTGTAACTTTGAATCTGGAATGGCAGTCATTCACTCACACTTTACAGAGAAACCACATGACTTTATTGCCAACTGGTAGAATTCCAAGCTCTTATTACAAATAAGTGGAGAGAGTGTAAATAATAATAATAATAATAATAATAATAATAATAATAATAATAATAATAATAATAATAATACATCCATTTCTCCCTAGATACAAGCTAAGATATGAAATTCTTTGGGAAGGATCGCTTTGGAAAGCCGAAATTGCATAAAAACATATATGTACAGAAAAATATATTTTCTGGATACGAGGAAAACAGACAGAAGCTCAGGCTTTCCAATGAAGAAAATTGGGAATGCTAATAGGAAATAGTAAAGATGACACTGTTCAATTAAAATGAAACTTACCCTCCTAAAATAGTCTGCCAAGTCACTGGGCGACCAGTGGGCCACTTCGGAGCGATAGGGCATGCTTCGTAAATCCATTTCTGTTTCTGGTTAGTCAGTTAGGAAGCAAAACATGTTAATCTTTGGCTGTGACACACTGTAGGATATCTCCTCAGCAGCAACGGAGACAGGAAAAATGCGGCAGATCCACGGAATTCATTTAAAATAAATTGAACTCCTGGGTTTCGGGCTTTCCTTAGAAGTGTGCTGCAATTGAAGACAGCAAAGCTTCCGGTATGAGCTGAACGGTCTCTTTCTCAGAAAACCTGTCAGCAAGCAGCCCAGTTTCACCACTTCCTTTTCTGAATCTAAATACATAAATAAGGAAATAAGGTGGTTCAATTCCATTATTGCAAAAGAAGGCTTGAAAACCATGTTACCCTTGAGAAAAGACATTGTTCTGCTCAAATGCGAGAAGCTAGGGATCAACACAACTGGGGGAGTCAGTTGCATTGTGCAAAAAAACATGATAACGTATTGAGACTGAAGAATAAGATTTTTTTTTTGTATTTATGATTAAAAAGAAAAAAGGGGGAATCACATATTATAATAGGAAATAAAGAAGCCAGAATCTGTCTTCCTCTGTTCCTCTCCCAGAATCACTTGAATGAAATTTATTGTATATATAAAATAGCATTTCAAAATTTGACACTTGTCTTACAATTAATATAACTAGCCTGCTCTGGGGTGACAAGACAGTTTGTAAATATCTCTAGTTCTTTAGCAAAGTTGAAAGACAGCCAAAGATCAAGCACAAAAAGATAAAGACAGCCAAAGATCCACTGAATGAAGCCTATTTATTGAAGCTTTATTGAATAAGCCACAATTATCTGGCTTCACAGTAAAAATAACAAATAAAACAAATAACATTTAAACTACCGGTAGAAATTGTGATTTGTAAATAAAGATCCTGGATTCAGATCACACCCAGCTCATTTTGATTCAGTATAATGGATAAGTCTAATCAAAGATGCAAGCACAAGTGTGTCTGTCTCACAGACACCATCCTAACGTCATGCTGCTACAAAAGTGTGTGTGTCCGAAAGGAAGGAAGGAAGGAAGGAAGGAAGGAAGGAAGGAAGGAAGGAAGGAAGGAAGGAAGGA
>QLTV01004086.1:1175573-1189236 GCA_003457575.1 Thermophis baileyi
GAAGAAGAAGAAGAAGAAGAAGAAGAAGAAGAAGAAGAAGAAGAAGAAGAAGAAGAAGAAGAAGAAGAAGAAGAAGAAGAAGAAGAAGAAAAGGAAAAAGATGGAAACCACAATTGTGCAACTGAAGCTCCATTGTCCACTTCAGCTGTTAGTCTTCAATATCTTTCAAGTACTGTGCAACATGCTATGCAAATGCAAAGTAAAGATGTGGAAAAAAAATAATAAGGAAAGAGAATAGGGGATCAATAAAATCAAGACTGTTCTTTGTGTTTATTATTGGGTGATGTAAACGTACATAAAAAAAACCCTATGTAGATCTCTTCTAGATTTCTGTTTTCGCAATTACATTAACAACTGGGTTAGCATCCATTAGAAGTTTGTGCAAGTTACGTATCTTATCTCATCCTATATTACAGTTATGAATATTAAAATAGTATAATGATGTTTAAAGATTATAATCATTGTGATGATCTTTTTACTTCTCTTTCGTATCAAGAAATAGAAAAATAAATAATACGTAGCACCCTGCATCACCACAAGAGTGCAGTCAAACTCAATTCTTCTCACACACATATGAGACTTGTTCATAATCTGAATGAGGAGGATTTCAGCATTCAAACTTGCAAAACACATGCATTGTCCCAAGGTGGGGGTGGGGTGGGGGGGAAGTGCCTTCTAAAAATATTGAGTTCCCACAGTTCCTAGCCTGCAAAGGTATTTATCTTTGACCTTCAGTTTTTTTTGTTTTGTTTTTTGAAAATTAGATGAAAACAAATTCATTAAAACCCTGTCTCCATTTTTCTTTTGTAGCTTTTTCTAACGTTACAACTGTTGCATACAATTCTTTGATCTATGTAGTTCTTAAAAGTTAATTATCTAAGATTTTTTTTTAAATTGCAAAAATCTTTGATGTTATTCTTTGTTACATAATATACAGATGGTTTTCGAAATTGTAGAGAATATTTGTAGCTCGGATTGTAGATTTAGGCAGAGATCTGTCCTCCGAGCTTGGCTCCCAGATGTTTCGTTACCAACTAGGTAACATCTTCAGTGGGTCTGACTCTGAGGTGAAGTGTCTTGTTCATTTATATAGGTCCTGGGTGGTTGGTTGGTCTTGTGACTGGTTGAATCACAAGACTGGTTGAATCACAAGGACTGATTCTGGTCTTGTGACTTCTGACTGGTTGCTGTGAGGTGTGAAATTCAAATGGTGAGGGGGTGGTCCACTTCCTTATTGATTCATATGCTGGTTCTAAGTCAATTTGTTTGTTGATGGACCCGTTGGTAATTGGTAAGTTTTTGACCGCAGTTGAGCCCGAAAGGTCCATAGCTAAGCAAGGCAGTTGTTAAATGAGGCTTGCCCCATTTTACAACCTTTAATGCCACAGTTGTTAAAGAAATCACTGCAATTCAGTGAATCTGACTTCCCCCATTGATTTGGCTTGTCAGAAAACATCTGGGAAAATTACAAATGGTGATCACATGACCCCCCCTCCCCAAATAATGCAACTGTCATAAATATGTGCCAGTTACTAACTCTGTTCCCTCTAAGGTGCGCGGCCGCACAGCCGTGCATGTGACAGGGAATCACCGCACAGCAGTTTTGAACTGCCACACAGCGATTTCCCATGTCAGAGGGAATGTTGCTGCACGGCCGCGCACGTGACAGGGAATCGCCGCGCAGCAGTTTTGAACTGCCGCGCAGCGATTTCCCTTGTTAGAGGGAACGTTGGTTACTAAGTGCCCAGATTTTGATCACATGACCATGGGGAGGCTGCAATGGTCCTAAATGTGAAAATGAGTCATAAATCACTTTTTCAGTGCTGTTGTAACTTCAAACGGTCACTAAATGAATGGTTGCAAGTTGAGGACTACCTGTATATTGCCCAGTGTATATTTCTAAAGTATATGCAGTTGACAGTGTTTAGAAATACGTTTTCTAAACGTTTTTCGCAGTGATCTGTCATAAACAAATATGTTTTGTGTAGGTTTCTTCAGAGAAAAATGGACAGTAAGAACCAGTAGGATAGTAGGTCAAGTATTATTGTCTGTTCCATGGCAGGTACCTTTTTCTTTTTTGTGGCTTTTACAAAACGGAATTGCACAGCCATCTATGATGGCTTTTTTAAGGACTAAGTGAGTGATTGTTCACTTTTTCATGTCACATGAAAGAGTGAACAGTACTCACTTAGTCCTCCTGTAGTCCTTCCAATCATTGAAGCTGTCTGAAGTCTTTTTAACTTATTATTTGACCTCTTATCGCAAGCTGCACAGTTCTCGGGTTTGAAATGACTAACTCACTATGATGCACTAACTCAGATATGGGGTTACTACAGTGGAATCTGCAAAGAGATCCCAAAAAGCCAAGATGGTTATCACGTTCAACACAGGTGAATCCCCGTCCCTTTTGTACATGCATCAGTATCATACATATGTACAAAAGATTAGAATGGCTCTGACCCTTTTGACCTTTCATAAGGTCTTAAAATATTCTGGTTCTGTTCCCCAGCCCATTGCCCTGAGTGTGTGAAGGGTCCCATCT
The DNA here is from genome assembly GCA_003457575.1 of Thermophis baileyi. NCBI lineage: Eukaryota > Metazoa > Chordata > Lepidosauria > Squamata > Dipsadidae > Thermophis > Thermophis baileyi. Next base: position 1,178,116 of record QLTV01004086.1, read on the forward strand.
CTTGGCTGTGCTAACAACTATTGATTGTGACATCGTCCTCGGCTGCTGTGTATTTTAATTTTTGTATTTATGATGGGAGTTTTAATTTCTAATTGTTGTTTAATCATTTTGAAATTATTTTAAGATTCTTTGCCCAGCAAACAATCTTAAAATAATGTATGGCATACAAACTGAATAAAATAAAGGGGCAGAGCTTCAGTTGAGTAGCTGCAACTACCATCTTTACTTTTTTTTTTTTTAGACCCTTTGCAGTCCCACTGGGTTTTTTTCCTTAAAGCCACTTAACTCTCTCGATTTTAACGGCGTTGTTCTTATTAGTCAATAAAAGAGATCCCTCCAATCCACAGGCAATTATTTGAGGTTAAAAAAAATCCTTTAGAAATAAAATGTATGCCATATAGCTGATATATTATACACTTTCTGAATCATTAAATGCTTCCCTCTCTTTACATAAAGGAAATAAATGTGGCTAAAAACAGCTATGGGACAATTTCAGTGAGTGAATGAATTTCTAAAGTGGGAGTTAAACTTCTGTCTACAACCCACATCCTTTGCACTAGGTCACTCTTAAAATTTAGTCCCTGGGAATTAAAAATGCCAGAATAAGTTTAATTTAGGCTCCAAACCAAAATTCAACACTACAAAAACCAACCAAACCAATAAATGGAAGCACCCTAAATCTAATAGACAATCTGTATTCTGTATGTTGAACTGAGTCAGTGCTACTTTTTATATGGGTAATCTAAAGTTTAATATTTTTTAGAAGAAGCAGATAGTCAGATTTTAACACTAGGGGCCTGGAGTTTTCCATGGCATGCCAGAAAGCCTTGAAGATTTTGTTGTTTTTTCAGACCTTGAGTTAAGATGAACGAAGTCCCTTGTTGGATGTGTTTTTGTCTGTTTTTGTATCGAATGACTGGATCCTAGCTTCTTTTGTTCTGTACTGGTTGTTATTTATACATAGCCTCGACTGAATACCACAATGTAGCCCAAAAATTATGTTGCTAAGTGAGACAGTTGTTAAGTGAATTTTGTCCCATTTTACAACTTTTCTTGACAAGTTGTTAAGTGAATCACTGAAGTTGTTAAGTTAGTAACATGGTTGTCAAGGGAATATGGCTTCCCCATTGATTTTGCTTGTCAGAAGATCCCAAAAAGTGATCACATGACCCAGAGACACTGCAACCGTCATCAATATGAACCAGTCGCCAAGCGTCTGAATTTTATCATGTGACCATGGGGATGCTGCAAAGGTCATAAATGTGAAAAATGGTGATAAGTCACTTTTTTCAGTGCTCTTGTATCTTGAGAACAGTCACTAAATGAACAGTTGTAAGTTGAGGGCTATCTGTATTATTATTTATTTGTCGTAGATGACACTGTGAACCATTAAGGCGGTGCTTAAATTTAGACAAACTAAGACATACAGTCTGATGTTTAATGCTTCCTTTTTCTGTTGAAACATAGTCTGGTCATCACAAAACTGAAGCTGGAGAGGTGGCAACCAGAACCTCTCAGCCCAGACTGCCAGCTGCAACTATCTCCAGTGTGTTCAAAGAACCAGTGAAATATCCACTGACTCTGTAAAGTGAAAGGAAAAAGCTTAAACTTCTAACCCTGAACACAATCATATGAGGTTTGATTGCTGTAAATTGCAGTAGAAGTAGACATTACTTTTTTGTTCTCTGCAGTTAACCACTTAGTTAATTTTGCTGGGCCTGCTGTTAGCTCATTACAGAATGCAGAGATGAGTTTTTAGAAAGTAGAAATTGATTGCTGTGGCTGGCATGAAGTCTGAAAGTTATGTGAAACTATTCAAATAAGGCATGTTTTAAATATGGTCCTTTTAACATTCCTCTAATTACTGGCACATTGGACACAATACATTGTGATACTTACAAAGTCTTCTACCTGGAAACACATAACCCTTTAAAGAAGGTGAGGCAATTTCCCCAATAGTAATTGGTGAGTAATGACTATGGTCTCTGAACAAAACATTTTTCTCTTTGCAGGAGGAAGAAATCAAAGAAGATCCATCTAGAAATGGACAAGAAGGATAAGCTAGAAGTGGGCAACGATAACCCATTTGATTAGAAGACCGAGACCATTTGGACTGATGATCCAGCCCTGATTAAACCAGAGATGGTGCAATTTTTCTTCATGGGTTGATTTAATGCCATCTCAGACAGCTGAGCACAGCAGTAGATCACAAACGATTATAAAACTAGGTCTCCATGTATGGATAAAACAAACCACGTATCACAGACACCGGAGCAGAGAATTTGAGCAAAAGGTAAATATGCCCTCAGATCAAGAGATAATAATGATGTCCATGTAATTTTCTTGGCAACAGAACTAATTTGTTTTACTTTTTTAATAAAACTTTTATCCACATTAAATTCCTTTGTTCAGATAAACTCTTGTGCAGTTCTGACATCCACTTTAGGTGATGGATAGGAGGCATTCCAGTGAGATCCAATCAGGTTTACTTTCCCACAATTGTATAATGTGGCAGTTCTACTTTACTATTCTAACAGTAGAGATTGGGATCCGAAATTTCTTCTTGCATTTTGCTTTTGCAAATGGAAATTTGTTGAGGCAGCTTCGGCTGCTGTATTACCAGATCACTAAAGGTATCTATACTGTTTCCATTTGCAGTCATACCACATTTTTACTCCACTGTTCTCTCATCCAAAGGAAACTAAAACCAGTAATCCTGCCTGGCATCCTTACTGCTTGGGGAAATTGGGAATAATTAACAAAGTAAAGGCAAGGTTGAAAAGAATGCAAAAATAATACATAGGGCAGCATTGTTAGCAACCTGCTAGAATAACCTATGCTACATTGGGAAATCATTGAGGCTTTTTTGACTATATCCCCAAAACCTGCCCTTGTCCTATATGAACTAGAACAAAATGTTTGAAGCTGCTTGGAAACTGCTTTTGAAGTATGATACTCAAAGGCACTCAAATGACCTCATTAGTTTGCATATGAGTTCACCTTCATGGAAAATGCTTCCAGAAAACCAAAGGTTATCAAACTGTGTTTACTTTCTTATTGCCAAAGGAATAAGAAAATCATCCTAAAATCCTATGACCCTTGATAGTTAAGCCTGAAGCTGGTATGTGGGAAGTGGAGAACCAAATGCTATCGGGAGTTTAAGCATAGGAAAGACATGTCAAAGAAAGAAAGCTTAGTACAAAACAAACTCTCCTAGAAAAAAATGTACTATCTAGCTCGTGGCATACCGTTCTTATTGGTATAATACATGATAATTTATGTAACTTTAATAGTATTTAACTTTATTTTATGGGAAGCTAATTCAAGCAAGGTAAAGAGGGAAAGAGATTGGGCTGATTTGCATACCGTAATTAAATAATGACTGCAATCATGTTCCCCATGCTTTGCATTGGTGTCTGAAAGATGGCAGGGAGATTAAATCTTCCAGAAGTTAACCCCAAAAGCAGAGTAGCAGAAACTTCTACCATGGATCTATGCTCTTAGCATTTCTTATTTGTCTTGCTATTTGTGATCTCCTATATTACACTTGAGGGAGATGGACGGTTTAGAAACATGAAATATAAATACATGTTGTAATCCTAAACACGTTCATTTTGCAAAAAGCTTGATAAACACAGTGGGACTTATTTACAAGTAAACATGTGCAGACTGTGTGCCAAAATATTGTTACTACGGAGTCAATAAAGAGGTCTTGATGCTGTACTAGATTTGCTATTACATTTAGGGTCCTAAGCTGGCTTACTTTAAGGACTATACTGACCCCTCCTCAGCTTCTCTTGGTTTCTTCAAGCAAACATGATACTGTGGATGACTTCACCGATGATCTGTTCTCTACCCAAATCTTAAAACTAGATACAGAGTTTGGTCTAGTAGTTAAGATATCACACTAGAAACCAGGAGTTCAAGTTCCACCTTAGCCATGAAAGCCACTAGGTGACTTTGGGCCAGTCACAGTGGTGGGTTCCTACCGGTTCGGACCGGTTCTTTAGAACCATTAGGGGAAATCTGGCCTGGGTCGCCGAACTGCTAGCGACCTCTGGCTGGCCACGCCCCCAAACTGGGTCACCTGGTCGCCGCTCGCTCCCTTGCCCAACCCGCCTGGTCACCGCTCTCGCCCCTGCCCAGTCGCCACCCACCCACTCGCTCACCCGCCCACTCACTCACTCCTTACCGCCTAAGCTGCCTTCCCAGTTCCCACATGGCACCTGCCCTGCGCCCCAACTGAGCTGCCTCCTCTTGCCTACAGGTAAGTCACGGTCGTGCTAGGCCCCCCACCCCATCCCTGGAGCTTGCTGCAGCCCCCCCCATCCCCACCAAGCTCGCATGGCTGGCTAAGCCGCCAAGGCCCAGCACGGCTCCACTGCAAGCTGCACTGCCTGCAGCCTAGCTTGCCGCGGGCCCCCCACCATCCCCACCAGGCTCGCGACCTTACCTTCCTCCCACGGCTGGTGGCAGAGGGGAAGGCATGCCAGCTCCAATGAGGAACTGACGTTTTGGAGCTTGTTAAGGAGGAGGACCACTCCTTGGCCCCAGCCATGCATTTTCAAGCCTAGGCTATTGCAATAGCTTTTCACTCCAAACAGCCCGGCTTGAAAACGCATGGCTGGGGCTGAGGAGCGGTCCTCCTCAACAAGCTCCAAAACTGCTCCAAAACTGCTCCAAGCATCGGTTCTTCATGGGCGCTGAAAGTACCGGCCTTGAACCTGGCTGTTTCTCTGTGCCTTTGGCTTTCCGGATGGGTCCCCAAAGCGCTGTGCTACGAAAGACGCTCTCCCAGCAAGAGACCGGTGGAGAGAAGAAGCTGATCACATGGAGCGTTGTTCTCCGGCAACTTGTTTTCTCTGCCCCGCTCTCTTGCTGGGAGAGCAAGAGAGTCTTCTGCAGCACAAAGCCTGTAAGTGTAAGTCCCATCTGGAAAGCCAGGCAGAGAGAAACAGGTTGAATCCTGTTTCTCTCTGGCGCAGTGCTTTCCAGACTTACCAGGACCCAAAGTGCAGTGCTGCGAAAGACTCTCTCTCTCTCCCTGCAACAGAGTGGGGGAGAACACGTGGAGGGCTCCATCATGTGCTCTCCAGGTCAGCGGCTGCTGCTTCTCCTCCCTGCTGCTTTTGCCTGGGAGAGAGCATCTTTCGCAGTACAGTGCTTTGTGTAAGTCCCATCTGTGTAAGCCTTCACTTTCCCAGGGCCCCGAGGGCTGCACCCCGTGCCCGCCGCCACCTGGAGTTTCCCTTTCACCTGCTGCCACCACCTCCCTGCCGGCCACTGCCTGGAGCTCCCCTTTTGCCCACCGCCACCTGGAGCTCCCATTTCACCCGCCGCCACACACCCCGTCCGCCACTGCCTGGAGCTACCCTTTCGCCCGCCACCGCCAAGCCCCCTGCTGGGGTAGTGTCTCCCAAAGCTGCCAGCATTGCAGGAGCAGCAGGGATGGGGGGCGGCCCGGCAAGCTTCATGTGGTTGTGAAGCTTGCCCCCCTCCCCGCCGGGCTAGCATCTCCCGAAGCCACCTGGAGCTTGCCTTTCAACTGCTGCCCTCGCCACTGCTGGCCAAAGCCGCGCAGGAAAATTCCCCAGCAGTTCCGGGATGCCGCCACTCTAGAAAAGAGAGAGAGAGAGAGAGAGAGAGAGAGAGAGAGAGAGCCTTCTCTGTGGCTGCCCCGGCTCTCTGGAACCAGTTACCTCCTGAGATCCGGACCACCCCCACCCTATTGGCCTTCCAAAAAGCAGTAAAGACCTGATCTGGAAGTCGTCCAGAAGCTTGTCTAGCTTGTCCCCCTGGATTTGCCAATGCCGAGGGGCTTGAGCCATTCCACTCCAAGCAGGGTCGGTCTGTGCCAGGGGTGAAATGCTCCCGGTTCGCTCGTGCCTGTCATTCACCATAGAGCCAGTCGCCAAGGTAGCGCAAGGCTCCGCCCACCCGCCCGGATGCCGCCATTTGGGTTCTTTTACCCTCTGCACATGCGCAAAGCGTTCTGTGCATGCGCAGAGGGTAAAAGAACCCAAATACCGGCATCTGGCCGGGTGGGCGGAGCCTCGCGCTATCTTGGCGACCGGCTATATGGTGACTGACAGGCACGAGTGAACTGGGAGCATTTCACCCCTGGTCTGTGCCCTTCTACAACTGTTAAGGGAGTTTCCTTCTGAAATCTTTGAAACTGATTGGGATTTCTACTCGGCCAAGTATTCGAATGGAATTGCCCTGGAAATCGTTTAGTCTTATGTTCTGTGGTTTAAGCTGTTTCCTTGTGAAGGTTGGCAAAACTTGCTTCAGGGTCCCCCAGGACATGATGGTGAATATTACTTTTTATTTTTTATTTTTTTCTGCGAGGGCAAAACAAAAGTCAGCTAAACAGTGTCGGCTGGCAGGCCCGCGGGGGAGGGCCTTCTCTGTGGCTGCCCCGGCTCTCTGGAACCAGTTACCTCCTGAGATCCGGACCACCCCCACCCTATTGGCCTTCCAAAAAGCAGTAAAGACCTGATCTGGAAGTCGTCCAGAAGCTTGTCTAGCTTGTCCCCCTGGATTTGCCAATGCCGAGGGGCTTGAGCCATTCCACTCCAAGCAGGGTCGGTCTGTGCCAGGGGTGAAATGCTCCCGGTTCGCTCGTGCCTGTCATTCACCATAGAGCCAGTCGCCAAGGTAGCGCAAGGCTCCGCCCACCCGCCCGGATGCCGCCATTTGGGTTCTTTTACCCATCTCGTCGCCTGCCCCATTGACCTCCTGAATGGTTCTGCCCATGTCTTCCCGGTCCCATAGGTGGTTTGGGTTTGAATTGGGCTGGCTGGTAGGGGGTTGGTTGAGTGGCTCTACAAGCCTCTGCAATATGGCCCCGCTTTTGGCACCGGCGGCAAATGGCTTCTTTAAATTTGCAGACCGCCCTGGCATGGCCCCCTAGGCAATCGGAACACCGTGCCTGCCTTTGTTCAAAGTCTCTGGGGCTCACCCTTCTTTCTGGTTGTATGTGATGCACGTGGTGTTCCTCGTCGTTTTTTTCCTCGCCCTCCTGGACCTTGGTCATCCAATCAGTCTCCCGATGTGTGCGATGGACTTCACTGGTTCTCCGTATGTCGGCTGCAGAGTTGTCCGACGACTTGGTGGCTCTGGCTTCCTCGACCACATCCTTGAAGGTTGCTCCCCTCCGGATTAACAATTTCTTTTGTAGGTTGAGATCCTCATACCCAAAATAATTCTGTCCATCATTTCCTCCAAGTTTATGAACTTGCACTTGGAGGCAATCTCCTGGAGTTTGGCTACAAAGTCATTAATGGATTCCCCTTCGTGTTGGCGCCAATGGTAGAACTCATTTCTGCTGACCATCAGAGGTGCTAAGGGCGCGTAATGGTCTTTCAGTGTGGTTTGCAGAGTTGTCCATGAAATGGACTCAATGTCTGCTGGTGCCACCAGGGTCTGTGCCATCTTGTAGGTTTGTGGCCCGCAGTAGGTAAGGAAGAGAGCCCTCTTCCTGTTGTCTGGTAGATCCTGGAAGTTGTTTGCCTCCAGGAACATGCAGAAATGGGACATGTAGGTTCGCCATTCTTCCGTCTTCGGATCGAAGAATGCTGGAGCTGGAGAGGTTTGAGTAGTCATCCTTTGGTTTGGCCGGAGCAGGTCGGTGTTTGCTTTTAAGATGGCCGCGGATGCCACGAGGTGCCTTTGTCCAGTTGTCCTTCTTCAATCACCTTTGTCACCAGTGTTAGATTCGCGCGGGAATGAAGAAGTAGGACATAGGAACAGTTCAGCACCTTTATTGTCTATTAGCTGGAACTAATACGGACTGCCAGCAGGCTCCAGGGAAGCTGCTTTTAAGGGCTTCCCTGAAGCCTGCTAGCCACTGACAGCAGTTTATTTCTCCCACCGCTAGATTAGACAATCAGCGGCGGCTATGCAAATTTGTATTCCGTACGTCAGTATGTAACAATGAATGTAAGCAGAGGCAATAGGCAGGCCCTTGAAAAGATGGAGGGGATGGTTAGGTTACTCAACTTCTTTCTGATTAATATCCAGTTTTTGATTGGCAATGCCTGTAGGGGTGATAATAATGGGTTTTCAAATTCCCAAATCAGCACAAAATAGGTGGGGGATCCCCACTCTGAAGTTTTTCCCCCTAATCTTTACAGAACAGATCTTTTGAGCCAGTTGGACCAACCATCTAATTGTGTATAAGGCACTTTTCCAGTGACCATCTTTTCCTGGCATAATGTGTACTCAAGGTACTAAATCGGAATGACAGCTGAAATTTCCGGATGGCCGTTAATATACTCACTCAAGACTGTTTTTGCTGATGAGGTGAGTCATCATCACTTCTCTACTTAAAACAAGGTTTTGTTGAAGGACAAGAATGGGAAAAATAATCAATGCTTTCTTCCACCCTGTAGCCTGTCTCCATTTTGTAAATGAGGGAAATTGTTTTGTAAAGGCCCTCAGGGTGGCTCTGTTTTAATTGTTCCCACTTTCAGCCCTCATCAACAAGATTATAATTCCTACCAGCAGATATAGTGCCTTGCTGGGCAATTTTCCTGCTAAATTAATGGCATCTTCTCTTCTCTTCTCTTCTCTTCTCTTCTCTTCTCTTCTCTTCTCTTCTCTTCTCTTCTCTTCTCTTCTCTTCTCTTCTCTTCTCTTCTCTCTTCTCTCTTATTCTATTCTATTCTATTCTATTCTATTCTATTCTATTCTATTCTATTCTATTCTATTCTATTCTATTCTATTCTATTCTATTCTATTCTGGGGTGGGTTCCAGATTTTCCTACTGCCGGGTTGCTCAAGGACATGCCGCGCAGGCACGTGTGGTTGCGCACCGCATGGCGGGTCACGGGTGCGTGGGCGCGCACACAGTACAAAAAAAANCTCCCCCCTCCCCTCCCCTCTCAATCATAGCTGCCTTTCTATCAATGACATTTCCTCATCTGAATATGCCATTCTGGTATTTTAGTCATGATTTGCCTCTGCCCTTGTCTTTCTCCTCAGGGCATATTATTCCATAAATTATTTGGAAGTTTTCTTATAAAGAACTGATTTCATACTATTTTTTATTTTCCCATCTCTTGAATCCACAACTCAGTCTTTCTCAGACTGGCACTGCCTTGCTCTGTCAGTTGGCAGCCTCTTAGCATTCCTAGGCAACAATCCCATTCATCTGAAGGATGCCAAGTCGAGGAAATCAGCTCTGACTGAAACTCAAAAGGCATAAATCATATATGCCATTTCCAGTTGGAGAGTTGCTGAGTTTCTGGTCGTTTCCCCCAACAAGAATTTGGATGAGAAATAACTGTGCAGTTAACTGCCCATGAATCTGAAGTTGTTACCCAGTGTATCAACAAAAAGCTTATAATGTTGATGATTTTATTAGATTTTAAGCAATTAATTAATGAGTATTTGTAAAGAACATATGTGTTGGGCTATATAGAATTCTTTTGTATAAGCCTTTGCTCTAATTTCTCTGACCTGTTTCAAATAAGAATAGGTAGTTTCATGTACTGTGCTAAACAATGGTTCATTTTAACCATGGCCCAAGGTTTTTTAAGGCAAAACACATCGTTGAATGTGAGACGCTGATTGAAAATCAAGGATTCAATATTTTGGCAAATATTTGATCTTTGCTTTATCTCTAAATTTAACTCAATGATAGACAACGTTTGCTTACATTGCTTCGTGCCAGATATGAATGGCTTAAAAAACCCATCACTGTGAATTGCAAATGAGATTATTTTAATTAATCTGGATATTATGTTTTTATTTGTATTTGTAAACCAATCATTATTATATAAATACAATTATGGATAAAGGGATTGCCCCATAATCTTCTTCTTAAAATATGAGAGTCTGCATAGAAACCGGAATGCTCTGCAAGAGAAAATACATGGTGAATTCTTGTGGTTGCCATTTTTACTGACACTCTTGGAATTCTTCATTACAAAGTTTAAGAAAGTTTTGGATTAAGATTGAGTGCTATTGTCTTGATATATGCATGATCTTACAATGTGCACAATAATATTGCTGATTCTGAAGATTAAACTCTGATTCAATTCAACTTATCTTTCCAGAAAGATTTCCCTTCAAAGTAGCACTTATTACCTATGATAATTACTTGTAATGTCAAGTGTAATTTTTCCACTCTAAAATATAAGGAATATGATCTCCATTTCCCTGAAACTAATATAAGGTTAAGATAACATAGACACATACTTTTTAAAATATTGTTACTAGCAACTGCTGCCTCTTTTGAGTTTCCAAATTAATGACTTCTCGTTGCTCCAAATAAAAATTTATATTGGCATAAGAATGATCTCATACAGCATCTGAAAAGAGAGGAATATTAATGATTCTAGCAACATACCTTCATCTCATAGAATTCAAAGTAGATATGCCCCTTATAATGGGGTGGGATGGCTCGGCAGTTAAAGATGCTGAGCTTCTCAGCTGGAAAGCTGATAGCCCGTGTTTGGCTCGGTGATCTCCCTTATTTGCCCCAACTCCTGCCCACCTAGCAGTTTGAAAGCATGCAAATGTGAGTAGATAAATTGGTACCACTTTGGTGGGAAGGTAACAGCATTCCATGTGTCTTGGCATATAGTCACATGGTCACATGGCCATGGAAGCATCTTGGTACAATGCTGTCTTCCTTGGTTAAGAAACAGACATGAGCATCGCCCCTAGAGTCGGATATGACTGGACAGGGGAAACCTTTACCTTTAGCTTTATTGCCCCTTATAATTCCTCATTAAAATGATCTCTCCAAGCAATTTTATTTCAGTGCATCAACTGCAATTTCTCCCACAAAGAAGGATAGAATGTACTTAACTCTCAAGTTATCTAATCAAACTTTTTTTAAAAAAAAATTAAATAATCAAACTTCTTTTAAAAAAAAATTAAAGTACCTTGAAACTGACAAAATACCTTTTTTCATAAACTTTATATGAGCAAGCCTGCCTAGAAACAGAATTTACAAGGAAACAATAACCTTTCCATCAGTCCTTCTTAAGTGATATGGAAATGTTATGTTCCTTCTTTTTCCTCCCAGCAGACATTGGGAAGTAAAAATGGCAGTATTTGAGCAGCATAACTCTCAGATAATAATAATAATAATAATAATAATAATAATAA
>QLTV01004086.1:1191968-1212504 GCA_003457575.1 Thermophis baileyi
ATAATAATAATAATAATAATAATAATAATAATAATAATAATAATAATAATAATAATAATAATAATAAAAAAATGGAAGTATGGGAAATTTGCAAAGAACAAAAAAAGGAGAGAGTGTTCCATAATGCTAGAGGTACCAGATCAGAGTGGGCACCTACATCACCACTAGGTCGGGCTTCATTTGTTGCAGTGAAATGACTGCATAAGGCTACTAGCTCCACTACAATCATACAGTACTCTAAATAACACTGCGAGTAAAGAATATTCAGAGGAATTATTTTCCAGTGACTAAGAGCTAAAGGTTTTATAATCCATCAGACTGCACATTTTAGGAAGGGACCTTAGAGGCCTTCTAGCCCAAACCCCTGTTTAAGCCAGGAGACCTTATACTATCCTGGACAAATGGCTGTTCAATCTTTTCTTGAAAACCTCCAGGAATGGAGCACCCACAACTCCATTGATTAATTGTTCTCACTGTCAGGAAATTTCTCCTGGTTTCAGATTGGATTTCTTTTTAATAAGCTTCCACCCATTGCTTTTTGTCCTGCCCTCAGGTGCTTTGGAAAATAAATCAACCCCATCTTTTCTTGACAGCCCCTCAAGTACTAGAGGACAGTTGTCATGTTCCCCACAATTCTTCTCTTTGATAGGCTTGATATTCCTAGCTCCCCAACTGTTCATAATACAATTTAGCCTCCAGACACTTTATCGTCTTTGCTGCTCTTCTCTGCACACTATTCTATACTTGTGCTTTTGGTTTTTCTTGCCTAAATGCAGCAGCTTAATTTTCTTACCACTGAACTACAACTTGCTAGACAGGGCCCAATGCTTAGGTCTCTCAAGATCCTTCTGAATCTGGAATATATCTTCCAAAGTGTTAGCAATGCCCCCCCTCCCTCCCCAGTCTGGTGTCATCTGAAAATTTGATGAGTTCCCCTCATCTAGATCACTTATTAAGAGCACTGGGCCCAAGACAGAACCTTGAGGTATCCCACTCCCTACTACCCTCCATGTAGATGTATTTCCATTGAGGACTAGATGTTGAGTTTGGTTGGTCATCCAACTGTGAATTCATCTGAGGCTGTGGTCTACTGTGTCAAATGCCTTACTGAAATCCAACTATACTATAGCCACAGCATCTTCCTGATCCACTAATTTAGTTGCTTTATTAAAGAAGGCAAAGAAGTTTGTCTTGCATGATCTGTTTTTAACAAACCCATGCTGGCTTCTAGTAATCACCTTGTTTGTTTACAGTTGCTCACAAATCCACTGCTTGATTATCTTTTTCTAGGATTTTCCCACGTATTGATGTCAAGCTGATTGGTCTATAATTTCCTGGAGGAGGTTGAGAAATACTGATCTAGACACTTAAAAACTGTAAAAAAAACATTGTATAATTGGGTATTAGCTTGAAAGCCTGCCCAATGTTTTATCATTGCAGTTTTCTGATTCTGCATGAGATTTTATTTTAAATAATGTTTGCAGGATTGTCAATGCTGAGGTTTTATTGACTTCACAGAACAATAACAGTAATAGTAATAAAAACTGGTGCCATATTTGAAGAATCAGGAAGGATTTGAACAGTAGTTCAAAATAATCATTGTAAGGGAGGGGGGTGAATAGAAAATATGTTCCCACCCTCCCTTGTCTTTCTCTCTGTGTATGTGTGTGTGTGTGTGTGTGTGTGTGTGCGCGCGTACGCGTATGTGTATGTGTGTATGTATGAATTTTCCCATCCACCACCATTGTCTTTTTGTGAATGAAAACAAGCAATGGAGATGAAGAAAACAATTGCAGCACACCCAGCCAAATTTGTGGCATACATAACACAGAAGTTAAAGGCTATTCATACAGATGAACTTCATGATCAAAACCCTAAACTCTCATTACAATCCCAGCAAGAGGGGAACAATTTAAGCACAGCAGGTATCCTTCAGCTTCTGTTGGTTTCTGCCATTCCATACTTTGCTTTGAAACAAAATAATAAAAACTCAAGTGGAAAATAACTAATTTTCAAAATGGAATTTGTGGGGCTTTAAACCTAACAACAGATATACTGTATTGTTGAGGGCTCAGTGTAATGAAATTGTCCAATGAGGGGAAACAGTTTCATTAAATGCTTGCAAATAGCCATTCATCATTTATATGTTGATTCTTACATCCAAAATATATTACATATGATGGAAGAGCAAATATATGTTGGAAAGAGAAAGAGTTGTGCAATGTATCCATTTGTATCTTTACAGAGTTGCCTTATAGGGGAGATGGGTGCATAAAAAATTAATAAATAGATAAATCTTTATCATTCCAAACACAAATCATTCCAAACAGATACTTTGAAAGGTATTGGCATTTTATGAGGCCCTTATTTCTGAATAGTTTTGAATACTTCAAATGAAGAGGCTGTACAAACAGGAAGATGAATAGGATACCTGACAGCAAGCAGCTTCTGAAGCAGGATGTGATTATTTTAGTAATTCAAAAAGAAGTACTTCAAAAAGAGTACTCTTTCTGTGCATCACAAAGGATCTATTTCAAAGGATTTTCACAGATCTATCTATCATCTATCTATCTATCTATCTATCTATCTATCTATCTATCTATCTATCTATCTATCTATCTATCTATCTATCTATCTATCTATCTATCTCATCTACTTACCTATCATTAACAAAGGACATTTTTGTAAAGTGAGATTAGTTCCTTGCCATACTAAATATTATAAATGAGATTAGAGGCATAAGAATGTGGCATTGTGCCCATGTGCTGGGTAAAACACTACCAGGGACATACTACCATATGTGGTGGGAATGCTCAAAAACACGTGAATTCTGGAACAAAATAAAACAATGGCTAGAAGAAATATTAATGGTAAAATTAGAATTAAAACCCGAACTCTTCCTACTGGGAATTACCATTGATAAATATGACAAAGGAATATTATATTTAATGTTACACATTTTGACTGCTGCGAGATTGGCTTTCGCACAAAAATGGAAAAACAAAGATACTGCCACAGAAGAAGAGATTTTATATAAAATATTGTCCTGTGCAGAGATGGACAGACTAACGATGGAGATAAAAGAAAAAACTAATGATGGAGCTAAAAGACAAAAATGAATCAGAATATTTTGAAATCTGGAATAAATTATACTATTGGTGGGAAAAAAGGAAAGTCAGGATTATGAAGTAGTGATATAATTGGAAAGAGTGAGAATTTTAATTTTTTCCAAGAAAGATAATGGAATTGATATTGTATGAAATATTTTATTGTATAAAAAAAGAAAGATACATCTAGATAGAGATAATGTATATTTGTATATTTAGGAAAAGAAGCAATTTAATGAAAATATGTAAACTGGATTATCCGTCATGTACTTTTCTTTTTGTTTTAAATGTTTGTTTGTTTTTAATTGTTTTATAAATAAAAAACTTTAAAAAAAAGAATGTGGCATTGCGGCAAAGTCTAGGTCAGGGCTGTCAAACTCCCGGCCCCCGTGCCGGATGCGTCATGCGCTGGCCACAGCCCGTTTAGAGAAGGGGAAAAAAGTCCCCATACGTCATGTGATGCCGCCGTGATGACGTGAGTTTGACATCCCTGGTCTATGTAGTCATAGAGCATCATGCACAGAGAATACATTTTTATTTAGAGCTATGTATTTCTCATTCACAAGTACTGTACTAATTTAGTAATATGCATTTAGCATACGGAATGTATTCAGTTACCCTTTTGGGAGATGTCCTGTAGTCCAAAGTACCAAAATGGAATATACATCTTGATTTCCGCAGCCCACCAATATACAAGATGCTCAACTCTTGCATAGTCCTACTGCCCAGACTACATGAGGATAAAAAGAAATGGTAGATACATGCCCAACATTTTAAATTATAATTATTATATATTATGCAGCTAATGTTGAGGCATACATTTCAAAATGAAAATTACTGCAGGAATAATGAATAAAGGTTGGGTAGCAAATATACAAGACAACTAATCTGTTTTTAAAAGGGGATTAAAAAAACCCACAAGCTAAACTCTCCCCTGTAGCATTTTTAAGATCCAGAAATTCTTAATATCACATTTTGTGCTATATGTCTTTACCCAATAACAGCTTGATATTATATATTAATAATAGCAATAGCACCTAAACTTATATACCACTTCATACTTCTTTACAGCCCTCTCTAAGAAGTTTACAGAGTCAGCATATTGCCCCCAACAATCTGGGGCATTTTACCGACCTCAGAAGAATGGAAGATTCAGTCAACCTTGAGCCAGTGAGGATCGAACTCCTGGCAGTGAGCTGAATTAGCCTGCAATACTGCATTCTAAACACTGCACCACCACAGCTCAATAAATAAGCCACAATCAGCAGCATTCATGCTATATCAAGTGTGACCTGTACATGTAGTAACTGCTTCTTTCTTCTCGGTAAAAAAAAAAAAAAGTGGGTTAAGAGCCAAACTAATAAACATTTCCCCCTAAAAACAGGTGCCAAAAGCTTTTTATTAGAATGAGTTTAAGCTACAGTATTATATTCTGAGGTGTTATCTGGATAGAAGAGGTGTGTACAGGAATGTGTGGTATGTGTGGAAGGAGAGCTAGCTTTTTACTGGAACTCAGATACTGTAATATAAATTGTATTTGGAATAATCTGTGAAACCTTCTAGCAATCTATGAGGGAAAAGTTCTTTATTTTAGTTTGGTAAGATTGCTCTTGTTTTTGCATGCAGCCAAAAACCTTAGAAAGTTGATGTGTTTTTTAAAAAAAATTCATTATTTTTTTAAAAAAGTATGGGATGGTTTTATTCATTTTAACTAAAACCCTTCCCTCTGTGACCTTTGTAGAAGCATATGAGTTGTTCTGAATAAAAAATTATCATCTTTATTGATATTTATCTTATGTACCAAGGTAGCCGCTTGCTGCATGTGCAAATTGTTATTATGCAATCAGTACTTGAGTTTCAGCTGTTTGGAATGGAGTCCAAATCTAATTTAAAATCAAGCATTTTATGTTTGCTTTTCAGCTAAATGGCTTTGCTTTTGAGAGATTTGCCCTTCAACATGAATCCTGTGAATTGCTATTTCACCATCTTTTTTTCCTGATTTCACAACAAGTTTGGTATATTTCTTAAAGGCACAGGGCTAGAGACAGGGAAACCACCACGATTTCATGTCTCGCCTTAGGGACAAATCTAGCAATTTGGGGCCAGTCACTCTCTCTCTCTCTCAGCTCTGGGAAAAAAACACTGTAAGCCAGTTTCAAAACTCATTCCGAGAAAACTGCAGGAACTTGTCTGGCAGTCACCAGGAGTCAAGATTGACTCAAAAACAATATAAAGTTTATGCTCAATATGAGCCAGAATACTCACAACTGGATTTATGATTTTTCATGCTGCATCAAAAGTTCTAGCAGTTGCCAATCGGAGCACAGAGCAGTCCATCTCCTTCCTGATTTATCTTTCATGAATTCCCAAGGAATGCCTCCATAAGCTCAGTGAAAGTACCAGTATCTTATCAAATGTTCTATGTCTTCTGAATGTGTTAGCTCATTCTTTTTCTAATTACATTTCAACATTTCAGGGTAGGAGGGAATAAATATGAGTTCTGTTTGATTTCTCTAACATTAATAACAGACTTTGCCTGACCCTGAAAAGCTAAGTATGAAAACTGTAAATTAAAGTAGGAAGAAAAAAATTATTGGGAAAAGGACAGTGACAATCTGCCTCTGTATCAATGTCCAGAAAAATACATCCATGTATTTATCAGCCCATCAAGAACTGAGGAAGTAAATCTTAATACTGACTCAAAGGAAACCTTACCTGAACACCATTACATCTATAGCAAGCAGAAACCAATAGATCATATTGTACTTTAGCCCAGGGGTGGGTTCTGGATCCTTTTGCTGCCAGTTCGCTCAGGGTTGTGCCGTGCACACGCGTGCTTTGCATGCGTGTGCAGCAATAAAAAAATAGCTTATGCGCAGAAGCAAAATCCAAGATGGCGGTGCCCATGGAGATACCGACGGAACTGGCTCTATGATGTCATTGCCGAGTTACTAATGGTTCTAAAGAACTGGTTAGAACCGGTAGGAACCCACCTCTGCTTTAGTCCAAATATAGTCAGGCAGTGTGGGTTATTCAGCAAGTCATACTTAAATCATGGCTTAGTGTACGTGTGAGCACAACCAATTTGTATGCAGCTACTCTTAATCTTTCTTTTCAGGGCTTAACAAACAAGGTTTGGAAATCCCACTGCACTATTCTGTCTAACAGTATTGTACTTCTTATTGCTACTGAAATGTTTCTTTCAGAAGTATCCAGGTTATGGATATTTTACATTTGTAAAGTGGAAATTTTTCAGCTAAATCTTTAATGTTAATTTGCATAATGAATATCAATTGACAATGCTAATTTAAATAAGAAGGCATTCAAGCTTGGGAAAACGTGCTAACTGTTGTAAGATGTATATTCCATACAGAGCATTGGCAAATAATTGACCAAAATACATCTTTTGGATCTAGCTCTCTTTCTTTAATGACACAATGAGTGACAGATATAATTAATTGCATCATTTTTATGTTTTTAGCTTTTAGGGAAGATAGTAAAATATGGGTGAAAATGTTGCTATAGTTACTTGCTCACTAGAGTCAATGGCAAAAACTCAAAATGGAAATCATGAATTTTCATCACAGAGCAAAAGCAAATATTTTACTTAGCAGTAGGAGATTGTGCATAACATGTGATCATGGTCAAGAAAACAATTCACATGGTTACCTTCTCAATGGCCAGGAATCAGTGGTGAAATCCAATTTTTTTTACTACCGGTTCTGTGGCTTGGTGGACGTGGTGTGGCTTGGTGGGCATGGCAGGGGAAGGATACTGCAAAATCTCCATTCCCACCCCACTCCAGGGGAAGGATACTACAAAATCTCCATTCCCACCCCACTTTGGGGCCAGCCAGACGTGGTATTTGCCAGTTCTCTGAACTACTCAAAATTTCTGCAGAACCTGTCCGAACCTGCTGGAATTCACCCCGCCAGAAATGTATCAGATTTCCTACATTAGCAATTAGCAATTAGCACTTAGACTTATATACCGCTTTACAGTGCTTTACAGCACTCTCTAAGCGGTTCACAGAGTCAGCATATTGCCCCCAACAATCTGGGTCCTCATTTTACCCACCTCAGAAGGATGGAAGGCTGAGTCAACCTTGAGCCGGTGAGATTTGAACCGCTGAACTGCTAAACAGTCAGCTGAAGTAGCCTGCAGTACTGCACTCTAACCACTGCGCCACCTCGGCTCTTCTACATTAAGTCACAATTCTTTCATTTCCTGTTCGCCCTAGTGCTACTAAACTTGATTGGGTATTTTTTTAGATTGTGTAAGTATTATATCTTTCCCAATAATGTTATTACATTGTACATTACTTTTACATCGTGTTTCAGTGCTAAACCAAAACTCTTTATTTTTATGTACGCTCTGCTAAAACAGAAGTCGCTGTTTTAGCAGAAGTGATTAGAGTGACTAGGCTTTGAGAAGCGTCTTCCCACAGAGGTTTCTCAGAATCTCTTTGAACTCTGAAGAATTTATTCTCATCATATCTGCTACTAAACCTCCCATCATTAGGGCTCTAAGGAAACTTACCTCCCTCCTTGGATATCTAATCAGATTTTAAAACAATGATGAACTTTTCATAGATTTTATTTATAACATTAGAAACAGTGTCCAGATACATTAACTATAGGCACAGCAGCAGAATAGAAGTTTTACACTAAGCAAGCAGCTTTGAGTAACTATCCTTACCACACCCTTCCCAATTGTGCTCCTTCTACTTGTTTTTGCCAATGTCAATATGCTTTTTGGGGCTGCTTTCATGGATCAGCATTTCAAAGCATTGTTCTCCTCTCACCTTATCCCAGCATTGTTTTCTCCTTGGGCTTGATCTTCAAACTCCTCCTCACAGGTGAAACTTTCAGCTCTTCACATCGAGTTGATGTAGCTGTCAGTCATCACTCTGGTATTTCTTTATACAAAGCTTCCTGTCCTTTCTTCTTCGCTGCTGGCTACTCTTTGTAACTGGAGGCTGGAGAACCTACTAGTTCCAAACATCCTTCTTTTCCTTTCTCCCTTTTTCATACACTTAAAGTTAGGATTTTAAATGTGTTTCTGAGCTGGTTTTTATTTGTTAACTATATTTAGAAGGCCACCAACTCAAACAATGTGAATCAAGGTGGTACTTGGAACATTATATTGCTGCTACCATCCAACCATCTTCTTGTCTTCTTTTACTTTTAGGCTGGAGCTAGTTAAAAAATAAGCTGGAATTAGCATGTTTAGCATGGAAATCTAACCATTTTTCTTCTCCAAATCTGTATTTTCATCTCAAAAGTTTATGTTTCTCATGTCCTGCTATTTGGCTAGGTATCTTATATGTTGTTTCTACCCAAATTTTCTGCAAACCACTGGTTTGCATTTAAAAAGTTCAAAATATATATTTAATTGTATCTTTTCTTTCATTCAGGGGAATGACATAGATTCACAGTATTACAAAAAAAACTGGTATCTGGTAGATGTAATGGACCTATATTTTGGACTACACTGTAATCCAAGAATATTTCACCTCCAAATTTACAAAGCTTTCTCAATTTTGTTAAGCCACGAAAGGCTCTGGAATCCCACCAAAGGAAAAAAGCTTATTAAACACATATTCTGTATACTAAAATTGACTGAATCTCTTCTTGGTGTGTAAAGAATGACCAACATCTGCTCTATTCTATTCATAAAAGCTGATTTTTTTCCTTCTTTGATCAAAAACAGTTGGAGCCTTGTTACATTATGGGTGCTAGTTGTATCCAGTCAGGGAGGCTGGTGATTATATTAGGCAATAAGATTTAAAACACAAGCAATAAAAATTTTTCCTAATTTGATTTTAGACCATAACAATTCTATTCAATTTTGCTTCTGATGCAATTTGTGTGAATCACCTATGGAGGATATTTGGAGAGACCAATCCTCAGTGCAGTGTCTGCGGATACATTTAGTTAATTTTTGTTTTTCTTCAGCAAGATAGCAAAGGCTCCTGTTTTTCTGTGCCAAATCATTGTTGTTTTCTTGAGGCTATTTTCTGTGTTCTGTCTCTGCACTGATACAGTTTGGAAGGGAATTCAAACTAGCATTTTTAATGAACAATATTTTTGTTCCAAATACCATAGTCCAGGAATATATTACATTGGCTCTGTTTTTAAGACACATTTTTGAACTACAAGTTACCCATCCATAGTTTAACCTAAATGTTGTATAAAGTTGGCCTGTAAAATTAGTTTATAGCTCACTGTGTTATAGTAACAGGGTAATTGAATTAACCAAGGAACCTATGGTTTAATGAAACATGGATAGGTGGTAAAATGATGATGGAGGCAATGGGAAGGGAGGCAGGACAGCCCCGGCCTATATTGAATGTTATTATGTTAAATCCCAATTCCATTTCTGCACTGAAAGGCAGAAAAAGAAAAGAGGTTCAAGTGTCAGAGAGTCCCCCCCCCCCGAAAAAACCAGTTCTTAGAAGTGAATGGATAAACATCAGCTAGCACAGTGTATTTCAAACTTGGAAAATTTCAGGTGGACTTCAACTCCCAGAATACTGCCTGGACAACTCTGGGAGTTGAAGTTTGTACATGTTAAAATCATCAACTTTGAAATACACTGAACTAGATCATAGTTGCCTCATGCTGGCCTACCCTACACCCCCCAACTCTAGTTTTACTGTTATCCATGGGTCAAAAATTGTGTTCAATGTCAATAGCCTGCTGGTATGACATAGAAACTTTATAGCAAGGGGTGTCAAACTCGCGTCATCATGGCAGCATCACATGACGTATCAGGACTTTTCCCCCCTTCGCTAAACCAGGCGTGGGCATGGCCAGAGCGTGACGCATCCGGCCCGCAGGCCTCGAGTTTGACAGCCCTGCTTTATAGTATCGACACTGAGACAAAGTATCTCTCAGAGTTTCAGCCTAAATGGGTGGATAGTTACAAGGCCAGGCTATTGGAGATGCAGTTTTAACTTTGTCATCACTTTATTTATTTATTTATAAAATTTATATGCCGCCCAACTCCCGAAGGACTCTTACACTTACACATGTCTTAGTTCCACTATAGTTAACCTTTCTTAGAAACCTTGTTTCTAAAACAATATGAGATGCTTCCAGATTCATAATAACTCAAATTCTATCATATGTTTAGGATTTAAATATGTAGACACAACATGTCCACATTATACAGTCGCATTTTCAATTCATTTGACATCTCCTCAAAAGAGAAAAAAAATCATAAGATAAAAATACGTTCAAAATATTGTAAAGGTTTTCAGCTACAATTTCCCTTCTATCTCTGAAGGACTACAGACGACTCCTCTTTCTGATATGGAAAATTAAGGCGAAATCTCTGCCAGTAAATCTCAGAACACAGCTTTTCTCTTCAGAGAGAGAGTCTTCTGCTGCTGCCCATTACTAACAAGACTAGAAAGAGAAGCATGTTTTGCGTGTGTGTGCATGTGCGTGCGTGCGTGTGTGTGTGTGTGTGTGTGTGTGTGTGTGTGTGTATTCCTGCTTCCTATGCCAAAATAACATGGCAGGTTTGTGGGACCTTGTTCCTTGACTAATGGAACATGAGAGGCAATATTTATAGCTCTGCTCTGCTAAACAACAGATTTTGCTTCTCCATCGTATAGGTGTCAGGATGGAAGTAGTTTTAGCAAGGTTACATTCAAGTATGTACTGACCCAAACATACCACTGCTCTTTCGGTCGATTTAAGGGGCCACAACAGCATGATCTGAAATACATGAAATACAATGACCAAAGAAGTGGGCGGAGGTTTGCTCACACTGCCATCTCTTGACTTTTTTTTTTTTACCACATCCTATTTGACCACACTCTGATCTCCAAGATGGTTACTACAATATAGCATTTAAAGAAAACCACATATCACCCTTAGTATATTTGGTTTCAAATGTTGCCTTTAACTCTTCCCCCCCCCCAAATAAGTTTTATTAAAAGATTTTAAAAAGATTTTAAAAACTTTAGAAACATAGACAAACAAATAGAAGAAGTAGTTATAAAGAGGTAAAAGAAAAAGGGAAGGATTAAAAAAAAGGGGAAGATATCTAAAGAAGCGACTTCCAATCTTCTTTGTAGCTGTAACAAGCACAAGAATTATCAACTCCACCCTCCCACTTTGCATATTATAGTTCCTTTCTTCTAATAAACAAACTTTTGTAATCAACAAATCCCCAAATCACCTATTTATTTTTAATCCATTTTCAGCAAAAAGTCCATAATGTCTTTTCAGGATCCCCACGGTCACATGATCAAAATTTATACACTTGGCAACTGATTCATATTTATGACAGTTACAGTGTTCCAGGATCATGTGATCACCTTTTGCGACCTTGTGATAAGCAAAGTCAATGGGAAATCAGATTCACTTAACAACTGTGTTGCTACCTTAACAACTGCAGTGATTCACTTAACAACTGTGTCAAAAAAAGTTATAAAATGGGACAAAATTCACTTAACAAATGTCTCGCTTAGCAACATAAATTTGGGGCTCATTTGGGGTCGGAAGTCAAGGACAACTGTCAAGGTTTATCCACAGGTCAATTAACAGACATGCGTATAACATTTTAGAATGATATTAAAATGAATCTCTTCCAACCTCACAGCTGTTATCAATGCTTAGAAAAACAGATAGCTTCAAGGTAGCATTAGGAACCTGGTCATATGAGACCAGAAGCCCTGTTGGACCAGAAGGCACTGGCATGCAGACAAAAGGAGAAAGCCTGGCCAATTGGCTACCACCAGCCTTCTTCTAATTTGATGAAAAAGGGAAGCAGCTGGAAGAGGGGGTTTGGGTTAATTTTAGTAGTCAGTGGTGCTGATATTACAAAATCCCAAAATAATATCCCAAGTATATCTCTAAGTAGTAGGGAGAAAATAGGGGCCTTAGGGCCAGCTGTGGCTATATCTTTAGATGTGTATCAAACATAACAAAAGCTGGAACAGAAAACAGCCTCATTTGGCACTTGTTTAGTATCATTACTGAGCCAAATTGAGGAAATGAATGATTTTGGCCAAGCAGCTGTGATAAAAATCAAAGCTTTAAGAAAGAATTGGAGACCTGAATAAATAAATAAATAAAAGGTCATTTGTGAGCTTTTATTAAGCCAGTGTTGCCCTAAGCAGAAGAAAATGAGGATTGGGGGGAGTAGACCCTCCCCTTCTCCTTCCCCTTGGATAACCATTTATCTGAAGTGCTGTAGGGTTTCCTGCCTAAGCAGGGGGTTGGACTAGAAGACCTCCAAGGTCCCTTCCAACTCTGTTATTCTATTCTATTCTATTCTATTCTCAGAGAAGGCCAGGTCTTGAAATGCCTCTTCCTATTTGTCTCTGTTGCAAAATATTCCCGGGTTGAATTCTTTTCTTACTGACGTTCCACTTGATTTCAGTAATGGGGCTGAAATAGCTCTTTTCCTACAAATTAAATCAATCAATCTCAGCTAAAACTGGGTTTGCTTACTAGGAGCTGTTTTCTTTCTAGAAACATATTCTATGCTGAGTCTATTGCGACTTTCAAAGAGATATTTCAAGGAAATGTGCATGTTGATTGGGCAACCATTTTTGCAAAGTATTATACAAGTAAGTTTGAATTTGGGCCATGCTCCTTAAAAATAGTAGGACTTTTAAACCCATATTATTTCAGCAGGAAATATTAACCATTCACTCTAAATCTTTCCCATTGAAACCAATAGATTTTAAAAGGTTTCAATGTTGGATGGATTGTGCCCTTGGCTTTTAGACTAGTGAAAACTACAACCTATTTCCAAAGGCCATTTTTAATTTTAGTCTGAAGCTGAAATTCTGCAGACAGACTTCATTATAATAAATATTTTTCAATCTGCGACTAAAGCTTCTAATTCCTCCAACCAGACTGGCTCTGCTAATTTTGGTAGACAATTTGATATATATAGTTGATAAACCTCATTTTTATTTAGAGGGCTGTTTCTTTTTTAATCTTCTATTTGTATTGAATTAAAAGAATTTCTAAAAGATTATTCAGCAATGATTTCAGGACACTGACTTTCCAAACAAAATGAATCTAGCTTTTTATACAGCTTTATGTAGGGACAGCAAGTATGACCTTAATCTGTCCTTTTTCTCTAAAACTATAGTTTTGAAATACAGCCAGGCCTTTCCATTGGCTTGGTTTTATATTCTGCTTTTGTCAATGTTGTTGGTCAGATATCAAATCATTCTGTTTTTATAGTGTGTTTGCCCTTGCAAATTAGGAAAGGCAGAAATTGTGAATTATTTTCTCCTGTGTTATCCTTCTATGTGGACTTATGTGTTTGATTCATTTATACTGTGAGGTATTTCTGGTAGGGAGATCAGGCCAATATATGGCTCCTTCTAGCACAGGAGCCAACTTCTATACCATCATGTAAATTGTCTGCTGCTAGAGCTAGACAATCATGACTTTATAAAATTATAAGCAAATACTCTGGAAACATCTCATTACTCGTAAGTACTGTATGTATGTATAAAACCATACAGTGCAATTAGAAATATCTTATTCAACTCTTGTGCTCGCCAACTTTGTTTAATTTCAAAGATGTATTATACACATTATTTGTCTTTCTTTAATTGTGTAGGTTTATAGAAGAGCCTGCTAACAAATCTTGGAAGTGCAAGAAGAGTTATTTTTTACTGTTACAAACAACAGCCTTGTGTATTGGAATGCACAATAATTCTAACTTACACATTTAATTTAAATTCCTATTAATGAACATTATCATCATATGGATGGAGGCTATCAAATTGATATAAATAATCCAATGTACTGATTTACCAGTAATTTACAATTCTTTGAGCACTGTACCATTTTGACAGCCCTGATTAGAATTAGGAATAGTCAAGTCAGACTTTGTACTTTTTACAAATGTAAAACTTTGGGTATCGCTCTTTAGGACTTTCCCACTTGTTTTTTTAAAAAATAAATTAATAAATAAAGCTATGAACATATCCAAAGCACCTTCCTCTTCCTATTTTCCCCACAATAACAACCCTGTGATGTGAATTGGGCTAAGAGAGATTGCCTGGCCCAAGGTCAACCAGCTGGCTTTCATGGCTAAGGCAGGACTTGAACTGATGGCCTTAACCACCAGACCAAACTGGCTTTCTTACCTTGAACTAATGCATTTTTAGACAACTGATGTGACCTTCTCATTTGATCAGTAAGGACACAGCAATGGGCCTCTGATCCTTGACAATCTATTTCCACTTTATTAATCTGTCCCAAAAGAAGAACAGAACAATCATTCTCCTTTCTTTCAAATCAAGTGAGAATAGTCTTCCTCTTACAAATGGATGGGGTAAAAATTTGGGGTGGTGACGGTACAATGAGCTTTATAGAAGTTTATCTTCTTCAAACCCCTTCCTTGGGGTCATCTTTATCTGTGCCCTTGGTGAAACCTCAGTTCCTAGATATGTTTTAGATTTTAGTCTACCTGGAGAGACTTTAAATTACCCTTTGCTATACCATGAGTCTAAAATCTCTTGGTGATTTAGTATGAGAAGAATTCCACTAAAATGACTTCTCAGTATACATGGCAAACATAAAAGATAATTGCTGCTGAAGAAGCACTGAATATGTTTCTTATGAAAAAGTGTGATTGTTTGAATATTTTGGCCTGAGTGAAAATCTGTTACTGCTTCTTTAAATTCTTGAACAAGTTTTTTCAGGTGGTGTGTATACAACAAAGGACTAATGGGCACATTTGAGTTTTCAAAACATACTGAGGAATTCCAGCAAAATTCTCCTGGGGTCAGGTTACTTATTAAAAAATAGTTTCTATAGTAACTGTGGTCAGTGATAATGCACCTATTTAACAAGGTCAAACTTGTAATGATTATCTCTGCAAAATACAGTTTGCCTTTGTCTACTTTACTGAACAAGTGGACACAGTACAAATTGCAGCTGCCCACCATTTTTATTCTCTGACAAAATGTTATAGTCCCAAAGGCAGTTTTAAAAATAAATTGTTTCTGGATGCTGGCAGCTTGTTTGCAGAATGCCAGGTTCACATTTAACTTCATTTAAAATTAAATATCTATATGTTTAAAAAAAAGTAAAAAGATTATTACCTTCTATAATTTATGAACAGTTTGAGGAAGAAAGAAAGAAAAATATCTGATAGAACTTGAAGGACTTGAAATCATTATCTTTTTATTGTATTATTTTGTTTTTTACCCTCATTTTGTCTACTGTGCACAATTATTACTCCACAGTAACTCATGATTCAGTACCAAGAACAGCTCCCTTCCTTTTCTTCCTTGTGTCTTAGTTATATGTTGTGATGAAAGACATAATTCAAAAGCTAATATATTGATATGGTTTGTTCCATTTGCTTTAAAATAATTAACTTTTTGTTCTGAAGAAGCATAGCTTTGTCCTCTTTACATGCTCTGTTTCCTAGTGGTTAATCCTCAGAAAGTTAGAAAGAATGCAAAAGTGCTGACAAATTCATTGTAAATGGAATTACCCTCTTACCAAGATAGAGTATACCCATCTTTTTGTATTCTGAATGAAGGGCCACGTCTTAATTTTATTCATATTGCATTTGATTATTAGCATCAAAATGTACAATGTACAGCCATGAACACACACACACACACACACGATTACCAAATAAATCAACTGAAGAGTTTTCACTTGAGGCACAAATGACCAGGTTCAAATTATCAGTCTTTGGACACATTATGCAAAGACCTATGTATGTTATCTCTCTAGAGAAGGCTCTAATTCTGGTAAAGGTGGAAGGAAACAAAAGGATAACCAGCAGCAAATTAGGTGGACTCAGTTGCAGTAGCAATGAATGCACCTGAAAACCGGGGTGCAATGTAGACTAGCTTCCTCATGGTGTGCACCCCAGGCAATGTGGCTTTGTTGCAGCTAAATAGTTTACACATTGACAAGGATCTCCCAGCAAGAAGCAGCAGCATGAGTATCGAAAATAAAACAATGGTTAATGCTTATTGCTCTTTTCTGTGATGCCTTATGAAATAAATAAATAAACCTGAAAGCCAAGTTATGGGTTTTAGCAATTGCTCTTGGCATTAGTCATGCATTCTTGCCTCCATTGAAGTAGGACGCAACTGCAGGCCCTGTACATAGCAATTTGCATAAAGGCAAATTGTGCTATCTCGGCAATCTGTGTGTAGGTTTTCTGGCCCCAAAGAAGACTATACAAAAACAACTGAAAGCATGTCCGTTTACTGATTCCAAATATTTCCCCAAATGTCAAAGGACTGAGGTTGGTGTTGAAACAGTATTGAAGAGGAAGATGTAAGTAAAAAAGCTTAGTCTTGCAATCACTTTTTTTCTAGTTATTACATTAATTCTGGAATAATAACAATAACAATTTTTCAGCAGAGTTAGTGTACTCCAGGTTTGCTGCATTAAACATATTATGGGATTGAAGAAGTGTGCCTTCTCTGTTGAGGCCCCCACCCTTGGGAAGAGCGTTCCCCCATAAATAAGGATAGTGTCCTCTCTCCTGGGGTTCTGGAAAGCTTTGAAAATCTGTCTTTGATCCCAGGCCTGGGGTTGATGTTTGTTATTTGTTCAATAGGCACTGGGCTTTTTGTTGTTGTTGTTGTTGTTGATTTTGCTGTCTATTACCTCCTCCTCCTCCTCCTACTACTACTACTACTTTAGTTTTAGAACCTGGCACTCTGACAAATCAGCCATCAATAGATACATATATATTAACAATATCTATAGATATGCCTTTTGGTACTGTCCATGGGGTCCCTGACTGCTCTTTAGAAGGCCAGATCCTGAAGATGAAACTCAAATACTTTGGCCACCAAATGAGAAGGAAGGACTCACTGGAGAAGAGCCTAATGCTGGGAAAGACTGAGGGCAAAAGAAGAAAGGGACGACAGAGAATGAGATGGCTGGATGGAGTCACTGAAGCAGTAGGCGTGAGCTTAAATGGACTCCAGAGGATGGTAGAGGACAGGAAGGCCTGGAGGAACATTGTCCATGAGGTCGCGATGGGTCAGACACGACTTCGCAACTAACAACAACATAGATTATGCAAAAGAGACAATCAACCAGCCCAAAAGAGAAAAAGACTCCAGCACCTCTCCACCAGTAATCAGCACTCAGGTCAGCATTGATTAACTCCAAGGTCAACATCAGACCAACAATCAACTAAGCAATACCCCAACCAAGAAACTGCCAAAGAACCATCAGTAAACAGCCCAACCAAAGAATCTCTAAGGCCACCCCCACCCACACAGACAGGCAAGACACCAGAATATAAACTGACAGCAAACTACACTCCTTACTAGCACTGATGATGTTACCTACTGTAGTTAGGGTAATGAAACATCTGCAAGAAAACAAGCAAGCTCAGGGAGCACCAAGGACCCCTTATTTTAGTTTTGGTTATCTGTTTGATTTAATGTTCCAACTGGAATTGGATGGTGGATAAATGTACATAAATAAATAAACAGTAGTAACTAGAAGAATGGGGCCCAGGAAGCATGGGGCCTACAGAGTGCATGAGGAAGTAACATTAACTATGATTCAATATCACCAGTGCAAATGATAGAGTAATTAACACTGCATATTCTAGCATAAACTACAGATAGTCCTCGACTTATGATGATAATTTCTGTTGCTAAGCAAAACAGTTATTAAGGGAGTTTTGCCCTATTTTATGACCTTTCTTGCCACAGTTGTTAAGTGAATCACTGCAGTTATTAAGTTAGTAACACAGTTGTTAAGTGAATCTGGCTTCCCTATTAACTTTGCTTGTCAGAAGGTTGCAAAATGTGATCAAATGGCCCTGGGACTCTGCAAATGTCATAAATATGAGCCAAGGGTCTGAATGTTGATTACAGTAGTAGTGGCAGTAGTAAGTACAAAAAATAGTCGTAAGTCACTTTTTTCAGTGCCGTTGTAACTTCGAATGATTGCTAAATGAACCGTTGTAAGGTTCTTACGAGGACTACGTGTATAGAAATGGGGAATCTTCTAAATGCTTTTTAATTGTAGCTTTCAGTAGATCCAACTGCTATGGCCAAGGGTAAGATTGTGAGAATTGCAATGAAGCCAATCTGCACCACAATTTTCCACCTCTGCGCAGGATACTAGAGGCCTCCAGGTTGTACTCCAGGTTTTGCTTCTCTTCCTGCTTTTATTCTAACTAGTCATCTCCATAAAATGTGAGTAAGAACTGCAGCCTTAGATTTTCACATTCCTCTTGTCTCCTCATCCCATTTTCTTTGGTATTTTTCATATTGTAAACATGAAGGCAATGTTTTTCTCTTTCAACATTATTATTCTAGAATCCTTCTATGTTTATTTTAAATACATATTTTGTATTTTAAATTTTGTTAAACAGTTTTTAATGGGAACCTGGGGAATATGCCAAGCTGGGTGCAAGTACATGCTATGACCTCAAGTACACTAGGAGGATCTCAACTAGCTTCTGTTTGGGTGGGAGACTACCAGGAAATCCTTGTGTTGGGGACTAAATTATCCTATCAAGAAATTGATTTGGAAGAAGGCAGTGGCCAACCACTTCTATTTCTTTGTCAGGAAAACTGCATTGCCTTTCCCCAGAATCAGCAGGACTGGAACTCTATAGAAGACTTTAGCTTTTATCTCTGAAACTTTCACATTAAAAAAAGCAATTAAAGGTATTTGGGTTTCTTATGAGTGACAGACTGAAGGACAACATTTCTCTTAACAAATCCATCATGCTGTTATTTTTTGGGGAATACAAATGTGCTGCCAATTTTTCCTTTACTGAGTGTACTTTCTGAATACAGAAGGCTTCTTACATAAGACTTGATTAAAATGTCGGAGTTACTATACTTACCGTACTTTTTTGCTGCATAAATTAATAGATATTAATTAATCTACGAATACTTCCAAAATTGAAAAAAAAATTAAAGCTTTGCTAGATTTTCACAGAAAATACTTGTTTTTCCTAAGAGAACTTCAGTTTTCCTCCCCTCACTTCTAAGGATTTTTTTTTAAAATATTAATGCAATTTTCTTTGAATATTTTATCAACTGTTTGTATGACCATTTATATCAACTATACCCCAGACAATGGTCTTGTGAACAATGCAAAATGATGTCTAAGAAGCCAACAGAGTTGCTGTTGCTGTTACTTGTATTAGCAGAAAAAAAAGTAGAAGGTAGGGCTGTGAGTCGCATAAGAAGCAAATTTCAGATTTGCAAAGAATTCTTACCAATTTATTATATTTGCGCTATTTGCCCTGTGATCCAGGAGATTGGTCCATAAAAAGAAGGAAATGGGAAACTTATTTTATGTAAAGATGGCACCAACCCTCTATTATTTTTAAAAATTGGAAAGAGGCATACTGAATATCTGCCATACCTGCCATACCAGATGTTAATTGACTTGTTGGATGTGTATTTAACATTTGTGCCAAAGGATGGTAGTCAAGTCGATTCCACAATAAAAATAAAATGTTTCAAAATGAATTAAGCAAGAGATACACTAAAATCAAATAAAAATACAGGATTGTAAACGTAAGACAATCAATGACTCATAAAGCTACATTACATTCTATTCAATTACATTCTGGAATCCTCAACAGCTTCCCATTGACAAAGCTGCCGGTGCCACCAGGCTCTTATCTGCTTCCAGGCAGAGCTATAATTCATCATGTCTTATTTCTGGACCGCATTTAAGTGGCCTGGAATTACATTCTCAATAGTAGTTTGTGGGGCCAGGACAGGGGTGGGTTCTGGATCCTTTTGCTGCCGGTTCGCTCAGGGTCGCGCCGTGTGCACACACACGCACACACAGCAATCAAAAAATAGCTTCTGTGCATGCACAGAAGCAAAATCCAAGATGGCGGCACCCACGGAGACACCAACGGAGACACCGATGGAACCGGCTCCGTGACATCATTGCCGAGCTACTAACGGTTCTAAAGAACCGGTTAGAACCAGTAGGAACCCACCTCTGGGCCAGGACAAGAACTAAAGTTGATTCCCTATCACTTATTTTTACATTTAATCAAACACAATTCAGGTAATCACCCTCCTGTCATAGATTTTATAATTCCCCTTTGAATATGTTTCAACGGCACAAATCTGACAATTGCTTTTGGAAATCTGGAAGGTTTATCTAAAGTTTGGGGGTGATGGGTGAGCAATTCTTCTTTCCTCCAGTCCAACTCAGGAAGCTCAAACTGCCCAAGGAGCTGCTGATATAGTTCTACAGAGGAATTATTGAGTCTGTCATCTGTACCTCTATAACTGTCTGGTTTGGTTCTGCAACCCAACAAGACAGACACAGACTTCAGAGGATAATCAGAACTGCAGAAAAGACAATTACTGCCAACCTGCCTTCCATTGAGGACCTGTATACTGCACGAGTCAAAAAGAGGGCCGTGAAAATATTCACTGACCCCTCGCATCCTGG
>QLTV01004086.1:1219375-1241168 GCA_003457575.1 Thermophis baileyi
CGACCAGGGGGGAGTGAGGGAGAGGGAGAGAGAGAGAGAGAGAGGGAGTGAGAGAGAGAGAGAGAGAGAGGAAAGTCAAGCACCAGTTGCTACTTTCCTAATCAGCAGAATCAGAAGCGTTAACCTCAGCAGGAGGTCGCCAAACCTGCAGCGGACGTCGGAAGCAGAGCTCTCGGTGGGCTGCTGTAATTTCAGAAAAGAGCCAGCCGACAGGCTCGCTTGCTTCCCTACGCAGGGGTAGCAAATCCTTCCAAGCACGGTCTTCTCTTCGAGAACAGTCGCTCCCCTCGTTTCTGAGAAGACAGACCAACCGGGCGGAGAAGCCAAAAAACGGGCTTCCCAACGGCCGTCCCTCGCCCCCCCCCGGGCCGCTCTCCACATTCCTTGCTGCGTTTCCACTGCCCCAGAAAGCGGTCGGTAAAGCGCGGTGCGGCAGCGAACTCCTCGGGGCTGCTCAATCCTACGGGGCATCCATCCTTCAGCCAGGGTGGAGGGAACCCTACGAGGGCAGGAAAGCAGCTGCGCCTTTAACACGGGGTAGCGCACACGCCTCGGCTCTCCCCGTTGCTGGAAGCTCAGCGTGGGAACACGGCGTCCGGGGGCAGCAGCGAAAGGGACGAAAGAGAGTTTTGCGCTCTCGGAAGTTGACGAGGACTTTTCGGGCTAGCAGAAGAGAACCGGACCCTTTCTCGGGAGCCATGAGCGGGTGCTCGAAGCGGTGCAAGCACGGCCTGGTGAAATTTGCCCGCACCCTCTTCAAACTCGTCACGGGCACTCTTAGCAAAGGTAAGGCGAGGAGTGGGCGACGCGGGAACGGCTGGCGACGAAGGAGAGAGGGAGGTAAAGGAGCGAGTAAGCCAGCGTTTGCCAACCGTTGGGTTTGGGGAGAGGAAGGGTCCCCGCCCGGTCCCTTCGGAGAGGGCGTTGCGCTGTCGCGTTTTGCCGTGCCGAGGAAGGTGCTAACTGTTGGTGGGTCACTTCTGGGGGATCGGTGGGGCTCCGGACCAAGCAAGCATTTTTGAGTCAGCTTTTCCAGGTTGCTGCGGCTGCCTGGGTGCAGCAACTCCAGGAAGTCTTTTGCTCGGGAGTCTGAATCCTTTTCAGGGTCGGGAGTCCCGTTTTAATATCCAAATGAGTGTCGGCGAGTGGATTTGCAGCGAGCCTCGTAGGAAAAGGCTTCCACCGGGACACGCTTTCCTGCTTCCGAAGCTGCGATTCGTCCTTTACATTTGCAGCAGTAAAGGCAGCGGTTGGAAGGCGGCGTGAAAACCGGTCAGCGAATCTCTAGTTTCTCGGTGGAAAGACTCGTTCTCTGTGCTTTTGTCTCTTCCCCCCAATCACTCTCGATTGATGCCCGGCCGGGTCAAGGTTGACAGGCTCGGAATGGAATGGAATCGATGCTTTTCCAAAAAATAAACTAAAATTTATCCTCGTTTTGATTAACTTTCTCTGAAGTTTTACTAATAAATGCTGCTTGTGTTCTTTAATTGCCTGAAGAATTCTGTGATTTCACACTTGAACTGTTTGATGATGGCTAATGGAGACATTTTAAAGTTTTTTTGTTGAGCTCAGTCAAGAGGAATGCAGATGTGAAGTCGCATTAGGATTATCTGGTGAAATTGTTTTCTTCTCTCGTCTTTCTTCTCCAAAAAATAACCCCAGACGCTTTGAAATACCCTCTAGGAACATTATAAGAAATTAAGGCTTGTTCTTGTGCAGTGTGAAATCTCAGGTGTGCCATTGCTTTATTTGCTGTATTGTTTTTGGTGGTGAGGGGGATATGGTCAAGCTTTGGATTTTATGCCTTTCCCCAAAGAACTGAATGTGTACCTGGAGATGTTGGGTATTTGTGATCGGTTATGCAATAAATATTTCCACTCGCTTAGTAAATGATTGGAAACTTAATTCATTGCAGTCAATTCCCTCATGTTTCAAACAGTTAGGTTAAATGATTCAATAACTGGCATCTCCTGAGGAAAATATTCTGCACCAAACATAATAGTTTTAGTGGCATTGTCTTCATTTGTTTTTAAAAAATATTTTGCTGTTCCTTTATTTGCATCACCTGAAAACAGAAGAGTCCAAGTTGAGCATCTGGAACCAGCTACAAACTTCTAACAACTGTCTAGCCTTAGTGGCAACGGCCCCAACTTTTCATTATTGCCAAAATGGCTTGGTCATGAAGAGGTTTTGAAAAATGATTGAAGGACAAATAACATGCTGGGCATCTCAGAGCTGAGTTAGAAGTGGTGACATTCAGACCTCTGGCATCCTGGTGTGTGAATTCCTACTGCTGCTGTAAGAAATACCACCATTTGTGTGCTTGAACTTTGCACTCTCTGAAGGAAATGGTGTTTGTTAATCACATACATATAGACACTTTTTTGTTACTGCCCTTTGGTTTAGCTGACCTCTTTCTGGATACCAGCATTATAGCAATACACAACATCCATACCTTTTATAGCTTCAAGCTGTTTATTTCTGTATCATTTTAACTGATGGGCACCTTTAAAAGATAATTACCTTTATTTGCAAGATTAGCAAAGTTGGGAAAAATGCTGTGCTTCCCCCATCAGCATAGAGTAAAATACAAATCAATAGTAACATGCAAGAGAAGGAATATAGTGCAGAAGATCAAACTGGATTTTAAATAAATGCTTGATTCTGAACATGTTTACTTGTGAAATCAGTCCTTTTGAATTAAGTTAATGTATTTTTCTTCCCTAATTAGTACAGTAATATTTTGATCCTCATAAGTGAGAAATGCACAGAAGGGAGTGAATACCATGAACTTCAACTACGGTAGCATTATATAGCTTTCATTGTAGTAATTATAAATCATTCTAAAAGTTACAATTTCCCCTACAAGATATTTAAGGATGTTAGTTTTTCTGACTTTCAAATTCTATTGGAAAAATTCCATGCAAACCTTACCTCCTTGCAGAACTACGACTTCCAGGAAGCCCTGGGATAAATGGATAATTTTTGTCAATATTGTGATTAAAGGTTAGAAACTTGCTACACTTCTATATATAAGCTCTTCTAATTAGGTTTTGACTGCATATGGTGCTACATATTAGTTAAGCATGGCAAATCTGGTAAAGTATTACAAATAGCATAAATTACTAGCAAACTTCTTATGAATTATAAAATACTGTTATTGGCAGACTGCCATTATTTTGCTCTTGGGTGTTTTGATTTACCTGTTCGTTTTTCAATAACAGTGGCTCATTTCAGAGCTGAAAAGATTAAATGTTTGTGATCTCCAAGGAGTTAATTTAATCATGTATTTTCCCCCCACTACATGGTTTTCAGTCTAGGATACATGGACTTTGGATGGCGTCAACAGCAGGAAGAAGTTGCTGCTTAAAATCTCTCTGATTCGATGCAGTTAGTGTTGAATGTTCCAACAGCTCAAATTATGAAAACTTAAGCGTAAAGCCATTGCTTCTTAACATATTAGACTTCTTCAAGAAATCTACCTTCCTTGAGTAAATATTTCTTTTATATTGTGTCTTTAGTTCCTGTAAGCCACCTTGAGTCACCGTGAGCGAGTAGGTGGCAATATAAATTTCCCAAATAAATAAATAGCCAAACTTCTGTTATTAGTCATGAGAAATGGTGGTGGTAAGAAATGTTTCTATATAATCATTATTTATTCTGTTCTGGACTCCAATGCCACTTTGGACACAGCATTTGTTCAAGGGTTCTCTCCAAGGGTTTCCTGTCTCTAACACAGATTTGGTACTCTTTTTCTTTGGTTTGAACATTCCCCCCCCCCGTCTTTTACAAACACAACATGTAATTTGTTAAGAGAAATACATAAAGCACAGTGTGACATATGCCAGTAATATTTTCTAACTCAGCAGTACTGTAATGGTAAAAGAAAATACCTCTGCATCATTTGGAATCACTAAAGAGTGAAGAAGATTGTTATCCCTTTCCCATGTTGACTGAGAAAATCTGAAAGGAGGTTATAGCTGCATGTAGCTGTTTGGATTTTAGTCCTCCAGGAGCCTGGAAACTCTATGCAGGGTTTCTGAGATCTTGGGGAACTGCAGTTAAATCTAAGTGAACATAAGTTGCATTTGCTTTTCGTATCTTCCATATCTATCTGCTGGAAGGAGAAAGATAGAGTACCTTGACTGGTTACTTCATCATTTATATATTTTCCAGGATTCTTCAGAAAATATTGGCCTGATCTAATTGTGTAAATAATTTCTGTCCTTGTATAAACCTGCTACCTAAATAATTTTCCATTCAGAGGAAAAGGTGGGTTCAGAAACATCTTATCTTGCTAGAAGCCAAACTCATCAG
Organism: Thermophis baileyi; assembly: GCA_003457575.1. Lineage (NCBI taxonomy): Eukaryota > Metazoa > Chordata > Lepidosauria > Squamata > Dipsadidae > Thermophis > Thermophis baileyi. Next base: position 1,223,693 of record QLTV01004086.1, read on the forward strand.
AGTATTTCACCTTCCATTTCCATTGTGTTAATTAGGAGGGGAAAAAATCATGTAGAAGGTCATCTAGGGCAGAAGAAAAATAAACATTACCCCTGATTTTGATCTAGCAGCTGTCTGTTGCCAATTCTGCATTACTAACTCTACTCTATATTGCTTTGCTTTTGTAGAAAAGTGGAAAGCGATGTTTTAAACAAATGGTATACTTTACTGATGGCACATCAACCATGAGAGACAGTGAACGGTACCATTTAAGGAGCTTGTATTTTGTTTATTGAATGAGAGCTCTCAAAGGGATTAAATTTATCTGTCCTGCTGTGTTGAGAACAGATTGATTTCACCCAAAGAACTGTGCCACCCTTTGCATAAGAAAAAAAAAATTCTTATAAAGCATTTGGGAAGGTTTTATGCCAAGCAACACTTGATGTCTAATGTATTTGGCAACCATTCCTTATTTGGTGCTATTTCTGCAACTTAGTTTCAGTAAGATCTCTCTGTTTTTGTTGTGTTTTCCTGTTTTCCCATAGCACATCATGGTTCTTTCCTGTTTTATTACTTGGTGTCTCTACCTTTCAACTTTTCATGTTATCATCATCCTCTACACATTGGAAGGCTAAGGCTGAGCTCGCTCTCTCTCTCTCTCTCTCTCTCTCTCTCTCTCTCTTTCTCTTTCTCTCTGTGTGTGTGTGTGTATGTGTGTACTCATGTCAGAGAAAGGTACCTGGTAAACTAGAGTGGGATCTGTGCTGGGGGAAGAGCATACATATTGTCTGAAACTGGTGACTGTAATGTTAATGATTCTGTAGATCCTCTTGTGCCCTACAAATGGAATCATTTATTAATTATCTAGTTCACACTTCATCCTAACACTTGCTTTGTTTAAGCATGGTTAAATAAACCAATGTTGAGTTCAAACATTGAATTAACCCATAAACTATAGTTTTCATATCCCAGATACACAATATACATTGATAGGCGGCATATATGTTTAATAAATAGTAAACATGCTAAGCCAAATCTGAAAAAGCCATATAGATATAGGACCAATAATAGAGTCTTGGGAATCCTCACTTGATTTTTCCCTCCAAAGGATAAGTACTCCTTAGGTCTGGGTCTTCAGTCAGATACTGATCTGCTGAAATGCAGTAGAGTACCCTGGTTTATTCACTTTTCCTTTGTCAATGAGCTGTCACAAGAGACTTTGTCAAATGTTCTTCTAAGCTCATGGTGTACTTCATTAACAGCGTTCTCCTGGTCTACCAAATTGGTCACACATTTCTAAAAAGTGATAAGGTTAGCCTGGCATGATTTATTCTTGACAAACCCATCCCGGTTCCTTGCAGTGGAAACTTGTCTTTTCGAAGTGCTCCTAGATATTTGCTTGATAGTCCTTTCTAAAAATTTGCTAAGCACAAATGTTAAGCAGTCTGGTCTTGTGTTTTTCCCCCAGGTTACCCTCTTCTATGAATGTGTTTTTTTTTTCTCAACCTTTTGTCTCATTGCCAATTCTTCTCAAATTTTCATAGATTAGAGTCAGCACTTCTGATGTCTCAGCTCTTTTAGCATCTGAGAATTTGCTTAAGGTAGAAATGTGGGCTCTTATGCTCCTTTTATCAAAATTGAGTTCCCTTTTCCTTAGTCATGTCAGGAAGGCCTTTTTTCCCCTCTTGGGGGAGAACGCAAAGAATGTGTTTCAGTTCTGCTTTCTTTGTTGTTGTGAGTTGCGAAGTCATGTCCGACCCATCGTGACCCCATGGACAACATTCCTCCAGGCCTTCCTGTCCTCTACCATACTCTGGAGTCCATTTAAGCTGACGCCTACTGCTTCAGTGACTTCATCCAGCCACCTCATTCTCTGTCGTCCCCTTCTTCTTTTGTCCTCAATCGTTCCCAGCATTAGGCTCTTCTCCAGTGAGTCCTTCCTTCTCATTTGGTGGCCAAAGTATTTGAGTTTCATCTTCAGGATCTGGCCTTCTAAAGAGCAGTCAGGGTTGATCTCCTCTAGAACTGACCAGTTTGATCACGTTGCAGTCCAAGGGACGCGCAGGAGTCTTCGCCAGCACCATAGTTCAAAGGTCGCAATTCTTTGGCGCTCAGCCTTTCTTATGGTCCAACTTTCACAGCCATACATTGCAACTGGGAAAACCATAGCCTTGACTATACACACTTTTGTTGGCAGGGTGATGTCTCTGCTTTTTAGTATGCTGTCTAGATTTGCCATAACTTTCCTCCCCAGGAGCAAGCGTCTTTTAATTTCTTGGCTGCAGTCCCCATCTGCGATGATCTTGGAGTCCAGGAAAATAAAATCTGTCACTACCTCCATTTCTTCCCCATCTATTTGCCAGGAATTGAGAGGGCTGGATGCCATGATCTTAGTTTTCGTAATGTTGAGTTTCTAGTCAACTTTTGCACTCTCCTCCTTCATCCGCATCAAGAGGCTCTTTAGTTCCCCTTCACTTTCTGCTTTCTACCTATTCCCAATTATTATTTCTCCACCTCCCTGTGCAACAACTAACAGCTTCTTCAACATTTGGGCGCTACTATCCATTTTCATCATGTCTTGCATTAATTGAGCCTTTGGGGTATTATTCCTATGGAATCAAACTACTGATTTGTACTCTTTCTTATCAGCACCTGCTTTTATGCATATGCTTTCCTTTTTAGCTGCTATTCCTATATGGACTTCTTAAAACTTTTCCTAGTTTCCTTCTCTGGAAATCATTGGTTTCTGCACTTTCACTCTCTTCTTCAAGATCTCCATCCTTGTTGAGCTGGTTTATCTTTTTAAGATACGAAGACATATTAAGCTGGCTTGTTTTCATTTGATTTCATGAAAACCTGCTCTTTTGAAGCATAAGATACATGATATATTTCTGTCAGATTTTCCTCTATTATCTTGAATTCCAACACAATACAACATCTTTTCCCCATGGTGTCTGACATTTTCAGACCATCAACTAATTGCTCTCAACTTGTCAGGATTTTGTCCAGGGTAGCTTCTTTTACTTTCAGAAAAATGAAAGTCACCACAAGAGATGTCTGAAATCTGAACCTTCACTCTTAGGTGACTCATTTCTCCAGCAGATATCAGGATAGTAGATGATACCATTTTACCATTTTAACTTATCTTTTGAAAGTTTGATTCATTGATTTAGAAAGGCATTTTGGCTAGGTGGCCTAGAGTAAGCTTTTATAACTGTACTACTTTGGGGGGGGGGGTTATGCCTTTACACTTTTTTTAGCTGATGATACATATAAAACTTCAGTTTTACATGTTACAAAGAATCAAAAATACCGGAGCATGCATAAAAGGGAATATGATTTATAATATTAAACAGAAAACATTGAATTCTAAGCCGGTGCATATTCACAACATACAGCTATGGCATTCAAAATAAAATAAGCGAGAGAAAATTGAGCTGTGGGAGTTGAAAAAAAAAATCTGGCTATCTTCCAAATACAAATTAAATTAGTGGCCTTGTGCAATTGTGAGCATTTCTCTCTTTTTTCTTTTACCAGGTGAAATTGACAAGAATTCTGCTAGTTTCTCCATCTAGCTCAAGAGACAGGAAGAACTGCAAAACTGCAGTGTTTTCTTTTCCTTTTTCCCTAGTGGATGCACCAGAACACAAGGTGTTACGTGTAAGGGTGAAATAACAGAAATCTTCCAAGGTTGTCAGGGCAAAATATCGGTTCTAAAGAGTAACCTATGGAAAAGAAAATAATGTGTGTTTGATTTCATGGCATAGGTAGAAGGAATAAAGAAGCAGGGAATCCACCAACTGGTCTTGGTAACCATGGTCCAAGCAGAATAGCTGATGAACCTCTTTTTGAAATCTGAAGAATAACTTCAAATCTGGACATGGCTTTCTTAACCCAACTTCCTTTCTAGCCAGTTTCTGCACAGAAGGCGAGCCTCTTAAGGAGATTTAAGACCAGATAATAAAGGAGTTTGAATTCTCAAAATAATATCCTAGAAATAATAATGAGCAAACGGGTGTATGAATTTCGTGGAAGGAAGGATGATTTGCAAAGGACAGAAAGGCAAGAATGGGATAATGAATGATGTTGGTGAATAGCAATAGCAATAGCACTTAGACTTATATACCGCTTCATAGTGCTTTACAGCCCTCTCTAAGCGGTTCACAGAGTCAGCATATTGCCCCCAACAATCTGGGTCCTCATTTTACCAACCTCAGAAGGATGGAAGGCTGAGTCAACCTTGAGCCTGGTGAGATTCGATCTGCCAAACTGCTGGCAGCTGGTGATCAGCAGAAGTAGCCTGCAGTACTGCACTCTAACCACTGCGCCACCACGGCTCATAAAACTAGAAAACTAGTTTTCAAGTGAAAACTAGATCTAGTTTGATTACCTTTTTTCTTATTACCCAGCTTTAAATCCTAACCCTGAAAGGGAATAATAGAATATACTGTATATGTATGCAACTGCATGTGTACATAAAAACAATTACTTCTCTGAATAGGCATTGAGCTAGCGTAACATTTTTCGGGCTAAAACATAAAAAATAAAAAAGACAGGCTGCTCAGTTAATTTAAAAAAAATATGCAGGGGAAATACGAGGCTGTGGGGTACAAGAAAGCTAAAACTGGAACACTGAAAACCAAATTATTGTAGAAATTGGAATGACACTTAAAGAAAATTAATGTAGATGAATATTTCCTTCAGGAAGGCTCATATCAATTTAAGGAAGACATCTTAAATAAGCTTGATCAAGATATTAAATAAATCATAAAAAGTAGGTAATACAATCATTGGTCATTTAATCCATCTCTGTTCTCAGTGTCAGTTCAACTACAGAATCTTTTTGATAAGGACTATCTAGCATCTGTTTAACGAAAGAAAATCAAGCACTTGATATTGACAGTCTCTTGAACTATCTGACAGCTGTAGAATCTGGACATCAGAAGTTTTCCTTGAACTTGCTTCCTTGAAGTAATTTCTTTAATTATTTCCTTTAATCTATTGGTTCTGGTCTTGCCTTCTGGAGCAACACAGAAAAAGTTGACTCCCTCTTCTTTGTTGCAGCCCTTCCAATATTTGAAAACTGCTGTCATATCTCCCTTCAGCTGTCTCTTCCATAGGCTAAAGGTTCTCAGATCTTTAATCATATCCCATAAGTTTGATTTGCAGACATCTTAATGTTGCGACAGCCCTCTTCCAAACTCCACTTTGTCAGTATCCATTTTTAACTCTGGTGCACAGAACTGGATAGGGTACACCAAGTGGAGTCTGACCAGAGCAGTATAGCGTGGAACAGTTACTTCTGTGATCAGGACTGTGTGGTGTCCAAGAAAGGATTTGCCTTTTTAGTATCTGCATCAAGTAGCTAGATCCATATGGTCTACTAAGATACCCACGAGGCAAACATGGCCCAGCCAATAAGACCCTCCACTGTTGCTGGCATATCCATGAAGCCAGGATGAGTAGATTTACTGCTCTACTAAGGCTGCTGGCCCATTCCCATAGCTGAGCCGTAGCACTCTGACTTTACTAGATAACGTGCTAAGCACCAACGACTTGGAGAGCTGCAAATTTGCGACTCCTGGTCTATGGCCAGTTTTTGATGGCAATTACATTTTTAAAACCAGAATCAAGCAATCTAACTAAGCAGAACTTAATGGATTTGAACAAGATGATGATATTTTGCTAGAAGATGAGGTTGCCTATCTGGTTTGTATTTCATCACAAATAGAAGCAGTAAATGAAGACCTTTGATCATGTAGCTTTCCAGGAGTCCCCATCCGCTTTGTGAGTGAAAATGCTTGCATAAATAAATAAATAAATAAATAAACAAACAAACAAATAAATAAATAAATAAATAAATAAATAAATAAAAAAGTGCTCCAGGAGGGAACAGAATGTAGGCAGCTTGAGTTCATCAGCATTTGTCTCTTATATTTAGAACTTGACTGCAGATGATGGACCTCTTTGAAACTGGGTTGCAAATAGTTGTCCAGCACTTTTTTCATTGTGTTCTAATTACTTTTTCAGCCTGTTACAGCTGACATTGATGGCACTGTGCTACTCTTAAGCAACACAAAAAACTTTCTTTGGCTTCCTTAATGGACCTTACAGATGTATACATTGAATTCTGTTTGAGCTCCTGGCGACATTGAGTTCCATTGATTACGATGTACTTGACTTAAGCTCTGGACACTTGTCTGCTTGTAGTCTTGGATTTGGTTCTGAGTGTGATGGTCCTGTGATAATTCAGAATATGTTTCAATATTTCAAATTAAGTCTCAATAAGATAAATATTGGGAATGTTTTTTTTNCATTGTACAATTTACAATATTAATGTATTTTACTTTTTGCTTTTTTTTTTGTACTTGTTGAGCTGATACTTCCATCTGTATTGTTTTATTGGACTTTTCACCTACTGATACTAGTTTCAAATATTTCCTTTTTTAAAGATGCTACCTGCTTACATTAAAATATGTATCCATTTGTGTCCTTTGATAGTGGCCACTTCCTATAATCCTTCCTGATAAAGATTCAGAAGATGGTTTTATAAATGACTTACAGGGATGGGTTCTTCTTTTCTTCGCTGCCGGTTCGCTCAGTGACGCACCGCGCGTGTGCTTCGTGCATGCGCAGTGCTTAAAAAAAGCTTCTGCACATGCGCAGAAGCAAAAAACAAAATGGCGGTGCCTATGGTTCGGGGGCATGGCAGGCCTGGGTCGCTGCCGGTTCTAGTGACCCAGGCCGCCAAGTTACTACCAGTTCTATAGAACCGGTCCGAACTGGGAGGAACCCACCTCTGATGACTTCCTGCAAGCATTCTTATCAGTGAAGTGACCCACTAGCTGGGTGATTTGCAGAAAGGCAGTAAAAAAAAAAAGTGGAAAAGAAGACTTCACCCTAATGTATGGTAGGGATGTAATATCTGTATCCTGGAAAATATTCCAGTTGCCAGAATGCTTTATATCCACATTTTTGTAATCTTTGCTAAAGAGACAAGGTGAGAATCATGCTTGGGAACAGAATTACTTGTAGTTTCGGGCACAGGCCAAGTGCCTAACAGTGGGACAGTGTAATCTTCTCATTCGCATAGAGAAAAAGGATCCCTTTTCTGCTCATGAGTAAAGCTGCCCTTTCCATGCAAATGATGCATTTGCTTCCAGATATCTCTTGTTCAGGAAGGAAGGATTACCATTTTCTCTAATGTGGAGAAGGCTCTAATTGACATGGGCAGAAATGGAGTTTATATGACACTTTGAAGGCACTTGGGAGTTGAAAAACCTGGGAAGATTTTCTAGATTTATTGCCCCCTATTTCTTCCAAGGATTGGGAATCCACTGGAGAAATATTTGGGAAGGTAGGTAGTGAAGAGGAAGCCAAAGACATAGACTTGCATAACATAAAACACACCAGGAGAATAGGTCTCACAAATTAAAAGAACTACAGGTAGTCTTCAACTTACAGCCATTCATTCAGTGATCATTCAAAGTTATCACAGTGCTGAACAAATGGTGGTTTACGACCAGTCCTCAGAATTCCAGCTGTCCAAGTACCCCTGCAGTCATTTTTGATTGCAATCTGAGTGCTTGACAACTGGCTCACATTTATGGCTGCTTGCAGCACCCCACAATCAGATGATCGGCATTTGTCATTTTCCCTGCTGGCTTCCCCAGAAAGTCGAAACCAATCCCTTGCACCTTCCTGCACCTCTTCCCGAGTCTCTTTATGCCTCACTGCCACTTGCGCACCTCCACACAGCTTACCTGAACTTCACTGTGCTTTTGTGTCACTACTGCACACTCCTTCTTTCGTCACCCACCCAGCAGCAGTAACCTACACCTTGCATGCATCGCTCCATCTACCTTTATAGCAATAGCACTTAGACTTATATACCGCTTCATAGTGCTTTACAGCCCTCTCTAAGCGGTTTACAGAGTCAGCATATTGCCCCCAACAATCTGGGTCCTCATTTTACCCACCTCGGAAGGATGGAAGGCTGAGTCAACCTTGAGCCAGTGAGATTTGAACCGCCGAACTGCAGCTAGCAGTCAGCTGAAGTAGCCTGCAGTGCTGCACTCTAACCACTGCGCCACCTCGGCTCTTTTGCACCCCTACATGCCTCCTCTACCAGCCACAGGCACTTATCTTGCCTGCTGGTCTGCTTGCAAGCACCTGGGACATTCAACTTCCTGTCAGCTTCCCTATGTCTTTGGTTGTTATTAGGGGGGGTGTTGCGATCTTGTGCTTGTCTAGCGACCACTGTGATTAAGTTATGGATGGCAATTGGGACTGCAGGGACTGCTGTTGCTAAGCAGTATGGTCTTGCTTTAAAACCACATTGCTTATTGATGGAAATTTTGGTCCCACTTGCCAACTTTAGACTACCTGTATGGATGTTTTAACAAAGGAAGCAATACAAATCTATTTCTTGATATGCCTTGTGCATATTTCAAGAAGCAGTCATAATAAACGGCTTGCTTCTGACAGGAAGTGATGTTCAGAGGTGTCTCTTATGTGTGTCTTTGAAAAGCTTTACTTGTTTTATCTTGTTTTCTCCCCCACAGCACACAGATTGAACACAATAGTTTTCAGGAAAGGCTAAAAAAAAAAAAAAGTAAGGTGTGATCTCAGGGAGGGTGAACATTTGACAAAGGTCTACTTGGATGAGCTTGTGAAGACTCTTCCTGATTTTTTTCCCCAGTCATCTCATTCTGCCCTTCTCTTATCACTTAATAAATCAGATAAAAGGTTCTGGGTTAAAAATACAACTAAGACTCTTCACATGTAGTTCTCGACTTACAACTATTCATTTAGTGACCATTTGAAGTTACAATGGCAATGAAAAAAGTGACTTCCCATGACCATTGTAGCAACCCCATGGTCACATGATCAAAATTTGAATGCTTGGCAACTGGCATGTATTTATGACATTTGCACTGTCCCAGGGTCATGTGATCATGTGATTCCCATCCAGCTTTCAACAAGCAAAGTTAATGAAGGAAACCAGATTCACTTCACAATTGTACAGTGATTTGCTTAACAAGCATGGCAAGAAAGGTTGTAAAGTGAGGTAAAACCTCACTTAACAACTGCCTTGCTTAGCAACATAAATTTGGGTCTCAGATGTGGTCTTAAGTTGAGGACTACCTGTAGTTTGGTCTAATCTCCTAACATTGGCTTTTGCGGCAAATTTAACTAAAGAATGTATCTGGAAACAATTAAAAGTTTATGAAGGCATTCTTTTTGGCTCAAGCAATTGAACAAATGGAAAGGATTTGTCTTGTGCATAGTGTATTATGGGTAATCTTTACCCAAACTGAACCTATTTTTTGTTTCATTTCAAGTGGCTCTGGAGCTCTGACTTTCTTCTCCTGGGGATGTAATTTATGCTTTATCCTCAGAGAGTATGAAAAGTGTTTATTTTGTTTTTGCTACCACTTCCTTTGATGCTTCCTCCCCTTCTCTTCTAATTTATCACTTTGATAGATATCTGCCATGACCTCCCCATAATTTTAAGGCATCTTTTAACTCTGATTTGTAGAAGGAATGTCTGAGAATAATACTAAGGTCCAGAGATGCCTTGTATAAATCTCATGAAACAAGACACCTCGGAATATTACAACTACTTCTTTGTATTTATTTATCTATTAAATTAGATCAGTTTACATTAAAAGTTATCGTGAGTTTCAGGAACTGTCTTGTACAGCTGATTGACACTGAATTTACATAGTTGCTTAATGTCATGACAAATGAGTTCCATTTCTGTAATTAAAGGAAACAATTACAATAATATAGTACAGTGATGGCTAAACTTTTTATCGCCGCGCCGACACCACCCACGTGCAAACCCATAATGCAATGCATGTGTGACCCCCCTGCGCCCACCACCCCTGCATGTGCACGTGACNATGCACACATGACCCCCTGCGCTCCCCCTGCCCCCTGTGCATGCGCATGCAACCCCCCTGCATGCATGCGTGACCCCCCTGCATGCACCCCACACACCCCCATGCATGCACGCGCAACCCCCACATGTGCACCCCACCCTGCGCATGCGTGCACATCTCCTGCATGTGCCCCACACATGCGCATGCGCATCAGAGACCCGAAAATCAGCTGGCTGGCGCGAGGCACGCATGCATGTGCGGTGGAGCTGAGCTGGGGCGACAGGTCACGTGCCCGCAGAGAGGGTTCTGCGTGCCACCTGTGGCACGCATGCCATAGGTTCGCCATCATGGATATAGTATCTTCAGGAATGTGAATCCTTCCACCTCATTTGCACTTTAGAGCAACTGCCCTCCCTCTGTCTACCAACTGGAATTTCATCATTTCCAGCAACTATGCAGTATTTTATTTTTCTTTAATGTGACTAATACTTTAATTATCTGAAAGGAATAACCAGTTCCCCTTTTCCTTGAAGATAGAAGACAATAGTAAATCAGCAGATTGGCTCCAGACCCCCAATTTTAGTGAAATGAATAGTATACCAGAGGAAATATTTCTAAATATATAGTTATAATTAAAAATTGCATGTTCAAATTACTCATCATAGAATTTAAGTTGTCAGTGTAATATTATAAGACATTTTAAATCTTGAATATTTGAATAGTTGGCACCATATTAATAATAAGAAATATGAATATAAATAAAAATATTGGCTTAGTACCAGAAAATTGAAGATTTGTTTATAAAGCAACAAAGTACAGCAATAGCTAGGAAAATTGAACATTTAAGCAAAATCAGTTATTTCAATCAGTTTCTATCAAAGTATAAATAGCAGTAGAAATTCTGAAGGTGGGAAACCAACAAAAAAGAAACAATTCAGTTTTTGAAAGACCAATGGGAAACTCAAAAAGACTACAATAAAATGTTGGATGAATAAAATAATTTGAAGATGAATTTAGTAAAAATCAAAGGTTAGAATGAATAATAACATCAAAAATGGTTAAACATTGAGGGATGAGATTAAAAATTGAACATTTCCTGGAAAGATCAATTGCTTGACTTTTGGCTCGAATATCTGACTACTTTACATCCAATTATAGCTAAACAGCTTAATGAAGTATTGCATAAAGGGGACATCAGTGACTGGTTAATTAATAACTAGGCAAAAGGTATATGATTTTAAAAAAATCAGTGAAAGGGACAACACAGGAAACTATAGGCCAATAAGATCTTGCTTACAGTGTTTAAATTACAGGCAAAACAGTGGACAACAACCAAGTTTACTTAGAAGAAAATATCATTCTTCCAGTAGAATAGAAAGGAAGTAAAAGGAAAAGCAGAGGTATAAACGATCATGTTCTGATTGATAAAATGATTCTGGAGAATTGCAGAAGCCAAAAAAACAAAAACAAAAACCAATTTACATGTGGTCTGGATTGATTCTAAAAAGATTTATTACCACATAATAAGATCAAAGGTTTGAAAACATCTTGTGTCAATAAAAACATTAAGATGTTTACAGAAAAACAATGAAGCAGTGAAGAAAGGAATTGGTTGTTGGAACTGAAAAATATGGGCTTGTCAACATTAGGAAAGGCATCTTCCAGGGCGATTCATTATCACCCTTACTATTAGTCTTTGCTATGTTCCTACTTTTTGAAGGAAACAAACACCAAAAAATGCCAATAAAATCTCACATTTGCTTTATATGGATGATCTGAAGCTTTATTGAAATCAATTGAATGCCAGTCATTGAAAAGTATTGTAAGCATTTTTAGCACAGATATAGCAATGGAATTTGGCTTGAAGAAATATGCTATAGTAGCAACAAATTGAGGTAAAATTACACACAGTAATGGAATTGAATTGCTGAATGGCCAAATCATCAGAAGCCATCAGGATAAAATGTCTCTGGACATTTTAGAGTTGGATAGTATCAGGTATCGACAAGTGAAAACAATGTAATTAATAAACAATACATCCAAAAAGTGAAACAATTGCTAAAGACAAAATTGAATGGTGGAAACTCTATCAAAAGTATCAATACCTGGGCCATAACTGATATTCCACACAGATGGAATTATTACCTGGATACAAGGTGAACTGGACAGTTTGGACTGAAAACAAGAAAGCTGGTGACTATTCACTATGAATTACATCCCATAGTTATATTGATAGATTATATTTGCCCGCAGAAATGCAGGCAGAGATTTACTTCAAGTCAAATAAACTGAGAAAGAAGTAAAGCATGCAATGGCTGATTATGTAAAAGAGAGCCAAGAACAAGCACTGATGCAAGTTAAAAATAGGAACTTCCTGAATGTACAAGAAACAAAACATGAATATTTGAAATCATGTAATAAAAACACAAACAGAATGTTGGCAAGAAAAAGCATTGCATGGCCAATTTCTACAAAAGATCAAGGAGAAGGTAGATAAAGATAAAACCTGGCAATGGCCTACAGCTAGAATATTTAAAAAAAGAAGCTGAAGGTTTTGTTTTGGCTACTCAAGAGCAAGTTATTTGAACTAATTCAATCAAGACCAAAACTGAAAAATTATCAAGTGTTTCAAAGTGCAGATTGTACAAAGAAGTTGCTAGTAGAAGACAAAGAATTGGAGATCACAAAATATCAAGATCAGTGGTGGGCTTCAAATTTTTTTACTACCGGTTCTGTGGGCATGGCTTGGTGGGCGTGGCGTGGTTTGGTGGGCATGGGTTGGTGGGCGTGGCAGGGGAAGGATACTGCAAAATCTCCATTCCCTCCCCACTCCAGGGGAAGGATACTGCAAAATCCCTATTTCCTCCCGATCAGCTGGGACTCGGGAGGCAGAGAATAGATGGGGTCAGGGCCAGTCAGAGATGGTATTTACCGGTTCTCTGAACTACTCAAAATTTCCACTACCGGTTCTCCGAACTACTCAAAATTTTCGCTACCGGTTCTCCAGAACTGGTCAGAACCTGCTGAAACCCACCTCTGAGTTCACCCCAATCACTTTACTGAGCATGCTCATTATCTGGTCATGTGAGCTTCAGGCACACTTGTTCAGTTGCGTATATATTTTCCTTGGAATCAGGTTAAAACATTTGGGATTAAGTGGCAGAGGTGAATTGATCAATTCAGAACAGAATAACAGAGTTGGAAATAATAATAATAATAATAATAATAATAATAATAATAATAATAATAATAATAATAATAAAAATAAAAATAATAATAAAAATAATACTAATTAATACTTAATAATTAATAATAATTGGTTGATACCTAGGACGCTGGCAGCAACCCGTATCAAACATTAGCACCAGTCAATGGTATTTGTGACACATTTTTAAATGTTCAGTTACTGAGTTTCATGTTTAATGAATAAAAGAGTTAATAATAATAATAATCAATACCTAGGATGCTGGCAGCAACCCGTATCAACCATTAGCACTAGTCAATGGTATTTGTGACACATTTTTAAATGTTCAGTTACTGAGTTTCATGTTTAATGAATAAAAGAGATAATAATAATAATACTCTATGAAGGATACTGCAAAATCCCTATTTCCTCCCGATCAGCTGGGACTCGGGAGGCAGAGAATAGATGGGGTCAGGGCCAGTCAGAGATGGTATTTACCGGTTCTCTGAAATACTCAAATTTTCCACTACCGGTTCTCCAGAACTGGTCAGAACCTGCTGAAACCCACCTCTGATCAAGATTTGTAAACCAAAATTGGAAGAACATACCATCAGCCATGGTGTTGGTTATCAGCATACTGGGTGCCATACCAAAAAAATCTTGGGGAGCACTTAGAAAATCTGTGCATTGACAAATTTCCATCTGTTAATTACAAATGGCTTCAATTCGCACATATACTATGGAGATACATAATAACATCTTAAGTTCTTGGGAAGAACTTGATGCATATGAAGGCCAAATCCAGTTAAAGAACTGCAACTGTGATTTCACATTATTTTGTAAATAAATTAATAATAATAATAATAATAATAATAATAATAATAATAATAATAATAATAATAATAATAATAATAATAATAATAAAAATAAAAATAATAATAAAAATAATACTAATTAATACTTAATAATTAATAATAATTGGTTGATACCTAGGACGCTGGCAGCAACCCGTATCAAACATTAGCACCAGTCAATGGTATTTGTGATACATTTTTAAATGTTCAGTTGACTGAGTTTCATGTTTAATGAATAAAAGAGATAATAATAACAATAATAATAATAACAATAACAACAATAACAACAACAACAACAACAAATAATAATAATAATAATATTTGGGATAAGAGTGCAGGACAAGGAATCTTTTGTATCTTTTTTATATTTATGATACTGTTTTGTTTTTGAGAAGAAAATGATGATTAACTTAATGTTTGGCAACATTTCTCCACTTATATGAGAAAAGCACTTATTCAAACAAGACTTAGTTCCATAGTAGTTAATAGTATGATCATTTCTCTTGGCATATCTATTCATAGCTTTCAGTAGTGGGTTCTAAAACCCGTTGCTACCAGTTCGCGTGCGTGCTCACGCACAATGGTTCTGAGCATGTGCAGAAGCATCCCGGGTGGGTGGGCGGAGCCTGCCACCACCACCGGTTCACAGAACTGGGCCAAACTGGGAGCAACCCACCGCTGATAGCTTTGAAATAATTTCACTTTTTAGATCATTTAGTAATTTTTTCTTAAGGAAAAAAAGAATGTTCTGTGGTTGTAACTTTACTTACCGTTTGGCTGACAGCTGGTTGTTGTGAATCCAGCTGTGGTTAGGCTTCTTTGCATAGGAAATCAGATATGTACAGCCAACAGGTTGAGAAATATTTTATTAATGACTGATATATACACTTTGGCTTCTTGCCAATCTCAATAAAAAGCTTTTATCCATTCCAACTGCACTGAATTAACTCAAGTGTTGAGCATCAGTGTAATATTGTCTGCTGTAATATTACTGGCAGTATATCAGCATGTATGTATGTATGTATGTGTGTGTGTTTATATTTATACCTTTACCAGTGGCATAATGATAATGGAGAACGCCTATACCAGTGATCAGTGATCACTGTGATCAGTGATGGTGAATCTTTTTTTGCTCGGGTGCCAAAAGGGCGCGCGCGCACGTGCGATAGCGTGCCCATGCATGCCCACGCCCATAATGCAATGCCCTCCCCCGTGCATGTGCACACAACCCCCCCCTACGCTGCCCTCCCGCACATGCGTGCAGGACTCACTGAAGCCTCCGGAGCCTGTGGATGGCAAAAAACAGATTCCAGCTGATTTTTGGCCTTCCAGAGGGGGGGGGTTGTTTTCGCCTTCCCCAGGCTTCAGGGAAGCTTCTGGAGCCTGTGGATGGCAAAAACCGGACCCAATGGCCCAACCGGAAGTTTGTTTCTGAACTGGAAGTTGGGCCGTTGGGCCGTTTTTCACCTCCCCAGGCTTCAGGAAAGCCTCCTGAAGCCTGGGGAGGGTGAAAAATGGCCCAACGGCCCAACCGGAAGTTCGTTTCCAAACTTCCGGTTGGGCCGTTGGGTCTGTTTTTCGCCATCCACAGGTTCCGGAGGCTTTCCTGAAGCCTCGGGAAGGTGAAAACGACCTCCCCCCGCCCTCCGGAAAGCTGAAAATCAGCTGGCCAGAGTGCACATGCATGCTGGAGCTGACTTAGGGCAACGCCTCAGGTGGCACGCGTGCCATAGGTTCGCCATCACTGGCCTATACTCTGACGGTTCAGGTCCTAGTCGTTTGAAAGCATATTACATGCAGGTAGATAAATAGGTACCACTTTGGTGGGAAAAAATGGCACTTCAAGTGGCAGTATGACTTCAACCGGTGCCAGATCTGCTCGAATGTGAAGGATTGGTGGTGGAAAAAGTCCCTGTGATGTTGCTGCAGATGCCATCAAGCCTTCTGAGTGTGGAGCCAGTTCCCCCCCAATGTGGTGCTCTTTGGATAAGCATGCAAGCGTGAACTGAATGAACTAGCTAGCAATCATTGGCAGCCAAACGAGTACTTTGTATTAACACCATAGTCTCCTGGCTAATGTAACATTGCTGTATGCTAAATAAATAAATAAATAAATAAACAAAAAATTAAATAATAAAATTAAGTAAATAAAATTAAATAAATAAAATTAAATAAATTAAATAAATTAAATAAATTAAATAAATATATCTGAAAAGTGAGTCAGCCTTAAGGTTGGACAGTGTGAAAACTATCTACATTTTACCCATGAAGCAAAGAAACAAAGAATATTGGACCTGTCCAATGACCTGTGTGTCAGTGAAAGACATCCTGGATTAAGCTAAAGTCCTTTCTAATCCAGTGTTCTGATTACTTTCCCCAATATGCTAATCAGATACATTGGGAAAATGACAGATAACGACCCCACCTCAATTTGTATAACAGTGTGGGTAGAGTAAAAGTGGGCTATACTATGAATAAAATTATGGGCTAATAACATATCACTTTGTTTGTACAGTTTTTTTTAAGATATCTGACATTACTTTGATCCATGGATAATTAATTTATGTTGTTATGTCGCATTACTGGTTTTAATTATATTTGACCAGATTGCTTGTTTCAGCAATTGTCCTTTATGCTTTTTTTTTTATTTGATTGTCTTTATTCTGATGCTGCCACTTCCTCAAATTTTTCAAAGCAAAGGCAGGTGGAAATGAAAAAAAGAGTCAGCTCAACCTTTATTGCATTAATCTGCTCCATTCCATCACCACTATGCTTTTTTTGTTTCCACATCATTGGCTTCTGAAGTGTGGAAAACTCATAATGTCTAACATAATTTCTTACAGTTTGTCTTACTGCAGTAGAATAGCAGAGGTAGTGTTCTGTGTTTGGAGTCAGATTTTTTTTTTAAAGCAATAGGAGGACACTATTGAAACTGGAGGTGAATTGCAAATTGCTCAAACTTCTTTTTAATGTTGGTCCTTTGGTCTGTCATGATCAATATGTTAGTTTCTTCTCCCTTCTTCAAATAATTAGAATGCCAGAAATTTTCCAACTGGGGAAGGAGTGTTGTGTTCTGACTTAACAAGCAGGTATTTGCATACCCGCCGCTGATTGGGTTAAATCAGTGGCGGGGAGTTTGAAGCGTTGTCACTGGCCAAGCTGGCTGCGGGGAGCTCCATAAAGGCGGCTTCCCTGCCGCCAGCCGCCGGTCTGCTGTAGTTAGTGCTAACCGCTATTAAAGTGCTGAACGGGTCTTTTCGTCTTGGCTGTTATTCCCGCGCCTATCTAACACTGGCGACGAAGGCAGTGGGAGAAGACGACTGAACAAAGGCACCTCGTGGCATCCATCGGCCATCTTAGCAAGTTCCGACCTGCACCGGCCAAACAACAGGATGGCACAACAGCACTCTCCAGCACCAGCATTCTTCAATCCACAAACAGAAGAATGGCGCACATATATGTCCAGATTTCGCATGTTTTTGGAAGCGAACAATGTTCAAGACTTGCCGGACAACAGGAAGAGAGCTCTTTTCCGCACAGACTGCGGACCCAAAACCTACAAACTAGCCGAG